>ML803062.1:122059-149143 GCA_009831015.1 Picea engelmannii
TATATATATACATATTTTGAATCTTTATTACCAAAGAGGTGAATCGAGTATGATAAAGGCCCATTACTCTACTCACATTAAAAACAACATTCTACAAAGTTAATGAATATCCACCATGCTCTATGGAATAGTCTTTCCAGAGACCCTATATGTGGCTACAGCTCCAAGGACCCGAACAATTTACATAAGGAATCTAAGAGCGTCACTTGGGAATACATAAAACAATGATATGGAGAGAAGTGATGGGATGTGTCTATCTTAAAGGTATGTTACCCTCAACTTGAAAACACATTCAATACATAGAGATGGATGTATAATTAACATGGTGGGTTAGCTTGAGTGATCGAGTATTGTGAATTACAAGCAAGAGGTCATGGGGTCAAGTCCCTAGGCTAGATGCCTCTGTGCATATTGTTAGGCCTCATGTGATGTCCCCATTGAGTTAGGTTACCAAAACTGCAACTGAATGGGTTACCCTAGGTACCATCCTCAGAATGAGGGGAAGTTCCTAAAAGGTTTCCCTAGGATGTGCATTCCATCGAAGAAAAAAGATGGATGTATAATGGGTTTTATTAATGAAGATTGAAATATATATAAATATAAATAATCTAAACACAATTTTGGATCTTTATTACCAAAAATGTGGGTCGGGTATGTTAAAGACTCATTAATTTACTCACATCAAAAACAATATTTTCTCTGAAGTTATTGAATATTTTCCATGCTATGTGGAATGGTCTATCCAAAGATTTCTGGTCAGAGCTCCGAGCATCTGAACAATTTATGTAAAGAATTTGCAAGTGTCACTTGGGAATACATAAATGGAAATATGGAGAGATACAATGGGATGCGTCTATCTTAAAGGTATGTTTCCCTTGGCCTGCAAACACATTCAATACGAGGAAGCATGGCTTTATGGAGATCTTCATAACTAAAATAAGAGTCTTTATAGATTTTGCTTTTAATTTATATCTACCAATTGGATACTCATTATGTAATCACCAACATAGAGTACATGTATATCGCTATTTCTATAACACATATCCTTACATCTATCATATATCCAATGAATTTAGTGAATGATTTAGAAATGTTATGTGGCCCTCGTATCCTTAGCATATGTTTTACAGGGAGTTCAATAATACATCACCAGATATAATCACTTAATCGATTCATTTATTTTTTTCACAAAAAAAAAACTTTATATTCAAGAGACATGAATATACACGTTGTTTGTCTAAAAAATAGGAAGAGACATCTGGTGTTTATAACAACATTGCTTCATCTTTTACAGCCTTTCAAAATTCTACAGTCTATCAAAAAATTGACTTTCTTACTATTTATAGCTTAAGATTTCAGTCAAACAAAACAAAATAGATACATCCATACTATTCTCCTAACAAGACATCTATCACACCCTTCATTGAAACAACATACACATGAATTAAAATTGGAATTCCATGGATTTTGTCTCCTCGTTGTCAATGAACTCATAGAAACCCAAAGCTCCCATGGGAAGAGACAAAGCTTTGTTGGACAATGCATCAACTTTGATGTTGAGTTCTCTGTAAATGTGGCAGAATGAGAGCCATTCATAGGATTGGATTGCACACTTTTGATATCATGAAGAAATGGCTCTAGCCTAACATAAAAAACTAAGGCCTTATGCCTAGCCTAATCAATAACCAGCTTGGAGTCCCCCAAAATCTGCAACTTTTTCACCCTTTTTTTAGTAGCTGCCTCCAATAAGGTTCGCAAAGCAATGAATTCTTCTTTGTTGTTAGTGCCCCTCTCGAGAGCATATCGAAATTGAAGAAAATGGTTTTGCTTGAGATAAATAACAACCTCGACCTTGCAAATTGGAGTATGACCTTGGCACCCCCCATCGAAGAAGCCCCAAGGAATCATGAAGTCCAACTTAGGCATGGATGACCACCTTAGATCTTTTATTTTAAGATTATTCATAAATTCTTTGGATATGTTCGTAATAATGCCAACAGTTACTTCATGGGGGATTTCTTTATTTCTAAAAATACTAGAGTTTCTAGCCCACAAATGTTGGAGACCAGAAAGCTAGGCATCCCTTCATATAGTTTAACTGTTTTATTGGCCAACCAATCCTTCAGATAATCTTCTAGACTAGTTTTGTTCCATAATGATGATGGCTTCAACTCCTTCTAGATGATCCCTATGACATGATATGCATACAAACAATCAATAAAAATGTGAGTTGAGTTTTCCTCATGGTCCTTGCATAAAACACATCTGTTTGGGCCCACCCATCCTCGTTTTAGAGAAACTTCCCAAGTTAAGAGTTTGTTATTTAGGGCCAACCAAAGAGAGATCTTGTTCTTTGATGAAACATTTAGTTTCCATAGTGGTCCACACCACTTATTTTCACCAGTAAACTACGATTCCATACAAGCTTTGTAACCCAACTTAATCATGAAGTTACCAAATTTAGCATTCTTGGATCAACATAACTTGTATGGTTCTCCATCATGTAATATGATGTAATTAGATACTAGTAGACCAACATACCAATCCCATTCTTTTGCCTCCACGCCATCCAAGCCAAGAGAGAGTGTCATCCTCCATCTTGACCTACCCCTGACCTGGGGAAACTTTGCTCGTGTGCATGCTAAGTAGAAGATGTTTTCAGAATGAAGAGCTTGAAGGAGAGGAGATGATAACAAAAAATCATTGCCTATACCCATCCAAGGGTCCTCACTAATCCGAACTGACCTTTCATCATCGATTTTCTACACCGTCCATTGACCAACCAAGGGAAAGGATAAAACCATTTCCTTCCATACTATTGATCCTTTAGAAGATTTTGTAGGTTGTCTAAACCATTCGTCTATTGAAAATCCTCTAAGGTACTTTGATTTAATGAATCTACCCCATAATGAATTGCTATCAGAGAGCTTCCATATGCTTCTAGCAGCAAGGGCCTAGGAAAAATTATAAATATTCTGAAGTCCCTAGCCCTCGAGCTCCTTAAGGGAAGCCACCTTATTCCATTTAACCAAGGGGATTCTTGTTGCTTGATGTGAGATAGACCATAGATAATGAAAACCGACTTTTCTAATTTTTGTGAGAATGCCTTTGAGAACTGCCACAATTGATGTCTACTACATTGGGATACTTTCAATCATTGATTTTAATAAAACCAACCTGTTAGTAACATTTCTTGTCCTGGGCACAAGAATATTCAAGTCTGCAAGTTGCACGAGAAGCGCTCGAGCGCAGCATGGAAAAATCTTGTTTTAGGCTTCCAAGCAAGTAAGTGGGCAAGATTATATTGTCGACAGCCCGGATTCATCCATAAGAGTAGATTGGCGGTCGACGGGAAATCACGGTTAGCGGAGTTGCGTTGAGATTAGCGCGACAGATAGCACCCGTATTGCATGCAAGAAAGGATAGCAGTCGTCCATCCAAAGGACACGTGGCATGAGATCTAGTCACATCGGATTTCGGCAGTCGGGAGTTCGAAGGGTGAGGGTTCTATGTCGTTATACCTCTCGAAACCCCGAACCCCGAAGTGCTGAGAGCGTCCAGGACCCGGGGCCCACAACATCGTCGAGTAGGTTCAGGACCGTCAGATATGAGAGGGACGCGTGGCGCCCAATTAAGCCATCTCGACGTTTCTCTCATCGCGACTGTGATAAGAAAGGATCAACTCCTTCCTATTCACGAACGTCGAAAGCGCCTTTGAGAATAAACACAGGGTCACAACCCGTGGTCAATTGGGAAATAAAAAGAGTTGTGCAAGAGGGGCCAAAGGCGTCGAGTTTGGTCACAAAAGGAATCATTGCGATCTCCAGGTGACATCTGATTCGACCTCAATCCTAGTTTTCACTTAGCGTAAATGAAGGTGAGAAGGGGTGGTTGAAACCTCTCCTCATTCATTAAGTGTAAGGTATGGAGGGTCTGGCAAGTTGTCTGCCCGAGAGGGTCCTGTGTACCGATTTTTTCCAAAGAAGCCATGTCGAGTCCTCGACTAGCCAGAGAAGTCTGCACATGCTAACTCAGCTCTTAATGGCTCAGCTACCCCCCTTGCAGGAGCCATGCGAAGTTAAGGAGGCGTTTGACGAAGGATATCCGTCCGAATTTGACTGAAGGGACACCAAGCCTTGGATGACTAAGCACGCCTCTGTTTGGCAAATTTTTCTGAGTATATAGACTCAGTTTTTGTATTTGGTAATCATCAATGGTTGAGAAAGGCTCCCAATTGTAAAAGCTTTAATGAAGCATTGGTTATTTTGGTTATGTATTAATATCTGAGACTTCTTGCCTTATGAATGTCATCTTCTTTCCACGTCTTTGTTCATACTGTATTAGAACAACTCGGAATTGGAGGATCCAGTCGAGTTGTAGTTGTTATAGGATGATGTAGGTTGGATCACTGTAACAACTGCACTGTCTCTAATCGGTCTTGTGATTTTCTCAACGCTGAATGACCTGGAATTGGAGGATCCAGTCAAGTCACCCCTTCAGTTACCCGAAACTTTGAACCAAGAGGATCTTGCATTTAGAGTTTTTCTTTTGCAAACTGCTGAAAGGCCTCTTTCCAGAGGTAGTTTTGCTCACT
This sequence comes from Picea engelmannii, assembly GCA_009831015.1. Taxonomy (NCBI): domain Eukaryota; kingdom Viridiplantae; phylum Streptophyta; class Pinopsida; order Pinales; family Pinaceae; genus Picea; species Picea engelmannii. The sequence goes on from ML803062.1 coordinate 126,654, forward strand.
CCTCTCACCAAGTCTTCCACCTGCCCATTTTACAATCAACCCACTGACTGAAGTTAGATCAAGACCTCCTTTGTTCTTTACATACCAGACCTGGTCCCCGAGCTAGAGTGATTCCATCCTGGGTCTCTAACCATTTGATCAACCATTAAAATATCATGACATAAAACTGATGGGCGTTGGGCTCTGCTCCTGCAAGCAATCCAGGAGTGACTTCTGACGCCATTGCCAGGGACGAAGTTGAAGATTTTCCCCGGGATTGAACAACATTGAGCCTCTGATTCTAAAGGTGCATCAGGTATCAGAGCCTTTGAAGATTGCTACTGTGCACCTGGCGACTCCATTGTGACAACTCCACTGTGGCGAACCTGTCATGTTAATTGTGGCTTTTAGAGGCAGACACACGCAGTCTCATCCACAACTGCCTCTAGCTACACCTAAAACTGATCCAAAGGTGGTTCTCAGAAAAGGAAAGGCCTTTGAAGAAGAAACTTCCACCGCCGAACCAGGTAATCCGCCATCTCCTTCTGTAGGAACTCCATTTTCTCCTCCTTAGTTTCTTAATAGACCTCTTTCTGAGGTTTCCCGTTTCCTGAATTTTGGGAGTGTTCCTGCTGAGTTTTCCCCTCCTGGTCTGGGATTGGAGGAAGAAATCCTTGTCACTCCCCTCTCCTCTGAAGCTGTACCTTGGCGTAGACCCAGGACCACAAAATATTTCCCCACTCCTATCTTTACCACTCCTTCTCTTGTTACTGTTACCACTCCTGCACAAAAAGGAGCATCTACTGACTTGAGCCCGTTAGCCTTCTCCTTGAATCCCCTTTTATTTCCCATTCCACTTTGAGACTCATTCCCAGTAGCCCCTTCGCAAACTCCTTCTCCTCCAAGTTCTCCTCCACCTAATATTCCTATGGCTAGTGCTAATCCCCCTCTAAATAGAATGGATGCCATAGTCGTTGCCAGATATGCTCCCTTAATCCTACCCCATCCTATGAATCCTCTCCCTGCTGGAGATTACTTGAAGTATATGCCCAAGTTCACTGGGGAAGGGGACATAACTGTGAAAGAGCACCTGGCTGCTTTCTACAGTTATGCAGACAACCTGAACATTGAAAATGAAGATGTCTGGATGAGAGTCTTCGTCTAGATCCTGGATGGTGAGGTGAGGAAATGGTTTAGAGGATTGGCCCCCGGATCTATTGCTGGGATCGAAGCCCTGGATAGTGCTTTCCTGAGGCAGTGGGGAGATAGGAAGGATTTCATGTATTATATGACAGAGTTCGGGTCTCTGAAGAAGATGGAAGGAGAGTCTGTCTCTGACTTCTCCAAAAGATTCAATAAGATGTATAATAAAATTCCTACCGAAATAAAACCCTCAGAAGCCTCGGCCAAGATTTCTTATGCTAGTGCGTTTGGCCCCGATTTCTGTCTTTTATTGAGAGAAAGAAGAGCCACCTCCTTAGCTCAAATGCAAGATGCGGCCATAGAAGTGGAATTCAATGTATTAGCAGCTGATATACTGAGGAACAAGGCTGATGCAGACAGAAGAAAGGGAAGATCGGAAACCTCAACTTCTGGCCCACCGTTGCCCCACCCTCAAGTGGATGAACTGACCAAGATGGTGAAGTCTTTGTCTGCATAGATGGAGAGAATGAAGGTGGAGGGGAGGCAAGCATACAAGGGCCTTCAAAACGCCGAAAACAAAGGAGTTTTCAGGAGGCCAAACAATATTACTTCCCCGACTGTGCAATGAGAGAGGGGAAGAGACAGAGAAGACCAGAAAATTCAAGCCCCTTTTCAAAACAATTTTATGGCCAATGAAGAAGAGGGGGAAACAGATGAGCTTGATCCTGAAATCCATTGCTTCGGAGACACTCCTCCTTTTCCTCATCTCACTCAATTAGCATACGAGGAGTCTCTCATGGACAGTCAGCTAAACAAACTGAGCAAGGGAGACAAGGCTAGTGGCAGCCAAGGTAGGTATGACCTGAGGTCTAAGAAAAAGACAATAGAACTTGATGTTCCTGAGCAGTCCACTAGAATAGAGAAACCTGCTAATGAAGTAGCGGACAGTCACAGAGGTAAGAAGCCTCGACCCCTCTCTCCCATAGTCCAGAGTCATGTTCCCGAAATAAGAGAAATCCCGAAGCTTACATCTTCTTTTAATTTCGAGCATGAAATTCAAAAGATCAGAATCCTTGTGCCCCTAACCGAATTGATTAAACATGAAGGGTTCAAGAAACCCTTCTCTAAGATTTTACAATCTGAGGTCTCATGCCTTCTCACAGACTCCATCAATTTGTAAGATGAAAAGCCTGCAGTTATTCTAGGTCCCATGGTAGAAAATAGGAATGACTCATCCCCTCCCTTCTACACTTCCTTGCACATACATGACAAGGTACTGCACAACTGCTTGATGGATTCGGGGGATTCTCACAACCTCATTCCCAAAACTGTCATGGAATATTTAGGGCTAGAAGTCACCCGAGCCTATCATGACCTCTATTCCTTTGACTCCAGAAAAGTTCAATGTCTAGGAGTTATCAAAGACCTGGTCGTGACCTTGTTTCAGCTGCCCATGAAAAGTGTGGTCATGGATGTTGTAGTGGTTGATGCCCCCCCCAAGTTTGGTATGTTGTTATCAAGATCTTGGATAAAAAGACTGGGGGGAACTTTGCAGATGGACCTCACATATGCTACTATCCCAGTGTTTGGGGGAGAACATAGGAGGCTATACAGGGAAGCCCAATTGGCCTATATAATCAGTGATGAGGCCAACCCTACCAACCATCCCATTTTTGCCTTGGACACTGATTTAGGTTCCAGTGTACTACAACTCACTAATGCCCCCGAGCCTTCTCTAAATCTCAGAAAGCCGCCCACCACTTCCCAGAAAGGCTCTTTGATGGAGCCTCTTCCAGGGAAGGCGCTGGTGCTGGGGCTATTTTTTGTATCACCTGCTCAGGAAGTCATGTCTCTGTCATACAAACTAGAATTTGAAGTTACCAACAATGTGGCAGAGTATTAAGCTCTTGTCCTAGGATTAAGAGCCGCAAGGGAAATGGGAATTCAAGAAGTAGCAGTGTTCGGAGATGCAGAGTTGGTGGTCCAACAGATCAGAAATGCTTATCAAACTAAGCATCCTCAACTCAGAAGCTATAGAAATGAGGTATGGGACTTAATTGACAGTTTCTTCTCAGCATTCAATATTTCTTTCGTCCCAAGAGAGAAGAACACAGTGGCAGATTCCTTGGCTACATCAGCAAGCAATTTCAAAGTGCCCTTGCCGCCTAAATTCAGATACGATGTAGAGGTAAAATACAGGCCCTCCATACCTGACAACGTCAAACATTGGAAGGTATTCGAGGATGATCTTGAGATCAAGAGATTCTTGGAGACTGTCGAAGAATTTTCAGAGATGCATATCGACCAAGACTCTGTCTCTGAAGAAGAGCTTGATGGGGGTAAGTTTCTGAGTAAGATTGCAGAGCATAACATTGTGCAGCTACCCAACAACCATATTCCAAGGGGATTGGTTCCTTTGGAAAGGCTTTTTGATATAAATGATGTGTCATTAAAAGGGGAAATCTCGAAGGATGGCGCTGGTACTATTCAGTGCAACATTGGCACTGAGAGTGAGCCCAAGTTTGTCAAATTGTTAAGAAGTATGACAAAGGAGCAGAGGTCTGAATATGCTAGACTTTTGAGGGAATTTGCTGATGTTTTCGCCTGGACCTATGGAGATCTCAAAACATATGACACTTCTGTCATCGAGCATAAAATCCCGTTGAAAAGGGAAGCAAAACCATTCAGGCAGAAGCTAAGATAGATCAATCCTATGTTGTTGCCTATCATGGAGACGGAAATGAAGAAGTTGCTACAGGCCCAGATCATTGTACCACTGAGATATTCATAATGGGTGGCCAACTTGGTACCAGTAAGGAAAAAGAATGGAGAAATCAGACTCTGTGTAGACTTCAGAAACCTGAACAGGAGCTCACGAAAGGATAACTACCCCTTGCCAAATATGGAACATATACTGCAGAGGGTAACAGGAGCATCCAGGATATCCATGATTGATGGTTTCTCCAGCTACAATCAAATATCTATTCTGCCTGAGGACAGGGAAAAGACGACGTTTACCACTCCATGGGGCACATTCATGTATGCCAAAATGCCTTTTGGATTGATGAATGCAGGGGCGACGTTTCAACGTGCCATGGACATAGATTTCATTGGGGAAAAGGATAAATTTGTGGTTGTCTATCTGGATGACATCACAGTATTTTCAAAATCTGATAAAGAACACTATTGTCATCTTAGGAAGGTTTTCCTGAAATGCAGGAGTTTTGGCATTTCATTAAACCCCAAGAAATCTTTGTTCACCATGTAGGAGGGAAAGTTACTAGGCCACATAGTATCAGCGGAAGGAGTCAGGATCGATCCTAGTAGAGTTGAGGCAATACAAGCCTTATCAATCCCGAGGTCCAAGAAGGAGGTCCAATCTTTCCTTGGTAAGATTAATTTTTTTAGTAGGTTTGTGCCTAACTTTGCTGAGGAGGTAAAACTTATAACGACCATGTTAAGGAAGGGAAATAAAGTGAGGTGGACTTATGAATCGCAAAATTACTTTGAGAAAATAAAGAAGGCCCTGACTGAAGCCCCTGTGCTTATCAGTCCCGATTACTCAAAGGATTTCCTTATTTTCTCCTTTGCCTCACCTGACATGGTTGTTGTTTTACTACAGACAAACGAGGTTGGGCTAGAGCAGCCTATTGCCTATTTCAGCCGAGCATTGAGGGATGCCGAAGTCAGGTATGACACTATGGAGAAGCAGGCCTATGCCCTGGTAAAGGCTCTCAAAGCATTTAGAATCTATGTCCTGCAGTCAAAAATCATTGCCTATGTCCCCTTAGTTGTTGTTAAAGACATTTTTATTCAGCCTGACATAGATGGGAGGAGGAGTAAGTGGATAGCCAAGATTCTGGAATTTGACCTGGAAATAAAGCCTACCAAATTGATCAAAGGTCAAGGTTTAGCCAAGCTATTGGCTGAAGCCAATTGCCAAGCCTTGGGGGTAAGTTTCATCAACGAATGCTCAGGAATTCAGCAGGGTCAACTGTCTGAAATAGACCCTCAAAGGGAGCCCCCATTGGCTCGATGTCCCTGGTATAAGGATGTCATATATTTTCTGCAAGAGTTGCGGACTCCAGACGGCCTGCAAAGAAACAAGGTAAAATCTATGAAGCTCAAAGCAGTCAGATATTGCCTTATCGATCAAGTTTTATATTGGAAAGACCCCCCGAGGTTGCTTTTGAAATGTGTAGATCCGCAAGAGGCTGACAGGATCATGGTTGAATTTCACGACAGCCTATGTGGAGGGAATCATTTCTGGAAAACCACAGTCTACAAAATTCTCAGGGCCGGATACTACTGGCCCACCGTATTCACTGACGTCTACAGAAGGGTTAGAGCCTGCATCAAATGTCAAAGATTTGCAGGAAAACAACAGCTCAAGTCTTTGTCGTTAAATCCTGTGGTTGTTTCAGGACCTTTCCAACAATGGGGCCTAGATTTCATTGGAGAAATTCACCCCGCTTCCAATGGGCAGCACAGATGGAGCTTGACTGCTACCGATTTCTTTACCAAGTGGATTGAAGCTATCCCCACCAGGAGTGCTTCCCACAAGGCAATCATTGGATTTCTGGAAGACCTCATCACAAGATTCGGCTGCCCAAGTAAGATTGTCACTGATAACGCAGCCTCTTTCAGGGCTGAGCCGTTAGCCAAATTCTATGAGCAGTTTGGGATCAAACTGATTCACTCCACCCCATACTATCCCCAGGTGATCCGAAATTGGATCCAGAAGCCTGACGGGGCTTGAAAAATGCTCAAAAATGAAAGTTCTCGGAATGTGACGAAACCTATGCCATTGCGTCCGTCTCGTCTTCCTGATTCCGGTGGTATATTTACTTTGTCCAACGGGCTCCGTATGGAGAAGATATCGCGTTCTGTCCGATAAGTCAAACAGGCAAAAAAAAATTTAATGACTGTGCAGTCCGTACAGTCTGTACGGACGCTAACGTGGCATGTCCGTACGCTGACATGGCAGGTCCATACAGGCAACACATGGCAGCTCCAGGAGACGACACATGTCAGGCAGATTTGGACGTTTGGGCGTACAGCTGGACCTATCCCGAGGTGACACGTGTCACCACTGTAAGGGTGACACGTGGCATGGGGTGACGTCAACAGCTGATGTGGCAGGCTGACAGAGCAGTACGGTAGGCTGACAGGGCAAACACGCGGACTGACAGGTGGCAGTATGGCGGTTGACGTGGCAGACATGTGGACCAATTAGCAGCTGACACGTGGTGTGTTTTGGTTGGTGGTTAAGGTGCCACGTGGCCCAGTCGTGGGCTGCCACGTGGCACCCCATGATTGGTTGTTGGTTTATGTGTAAAAGTTGTGGGTTTACCGTGGGTCGAACCGACGACCTCCCTCCGGGGCTATGGACTGGCAGGACCGGGCTAACCACCCGGGTGCCCGTCGGTACTTGTTATATGAACGACAAACAATGTATTTAAAATCGTTTGAATTATCAAATGGCGGGGGGGAAAGGGTCGGGGCTTAGCCCCAGCCCTCGGCGCAATACACCACCACACGACCATACACCATGTAACCATTACCCTATACACATTCGGGTGTGGGGTTTGTTATAACCATTGGCCCGCGAATATATGCACTGCCATATGACCCGGACCCGGACTACAAATGTGTGTGGTTAAGTTGTTAAGCCCGCGATTCCATGGCATGAGCCACAGGACCCAAGGCTGGAGCGGATGAGGGGGGTCCAGCGCATGAGCGCTCTGCCACATGGCCCCCCATACGACCGGGAATCAGGTTGCGCACGCAGATGGAAGGGGCTTATGCCCATATAATAGTTAAAAGTGGGTTTTGTTATGCTATTTTGGGGTTTTTATTATTAATAAGCCTAATTTTAGCTGATTCTCTCCATTTTTGGGGGATATTGGGCATTTTTGGAGCCCAAATTCTTGGAGGAAGTTGGAGATGAGCAACCAACCTCAAGGCTATATAAACCAGGCCTGTTTGAGGCCATGAGAGAGCAGTCAGAGCAGAGTTATGCTGAAGAAAAGCCAAGCCAAAGTCATTTTGATGCAGAGAAGCTTTTGAGAAGGAGACGCTGTCGGATCATTTCTGGGAGCTCCAGACGTCTGTTTTGTGTGTCGTTTTCTTTGTAGGGTTCTAGAGATCTGGGAGAACATGACTAGATCGGTCTTGTATCCATTTGGCATTGCAGTGATGTACTTTTGAGCATTTGAACATAAAATAAGAAGCCTCCCCCATAGAGACAAAGGCCCGGAGACATAGGCAAAGTTGTGTCGAACTCCGTTATCAATCTACGTGTTATGGTTTGTTGTTTAGTCATTCATTTCAGATCTGCATATGTGTATATGGTTGTCATAATTCCTCTTCTTTCCTCATTCTTTCACTAAGTTTTCTCAAATGGTTAATTAACGCATGCAAAATTAAAACTCAACCATAGTCATTTAAAAAATCTTACGGATCAAGTGGTATTAGAGCTAGTTGACGTTTGGATTTGAGTTTTGCATGTTAACCAGGGAAAAGCTACAGTGTGGTGAAGGCGAGCTTGTTGCAGAGAATCCATTAATTGGATTGAGAAAGAGAGCTTCTCAAAGTGAGAAGATGGCATCGGAAGAAGGGATTTCTCAAGATGAGAAAGAGTTCCGGAAAACATTCCATGCTATGTCGAAGATGGTGACAGTTTTGTATGAAGATTATTTGGAACAAAAACGACCAGTTTTGGGTAATTCTTCAAAAGGAAAAAGTGAAGAGGAAGAGGACCATCCTCACATTCCTCCTTCACCTCCATCAACACCTCCTTCTTCTCCTTCTTCTTCAAGTTCAAGTTCTAAATCAATGAGAAGAAAAATGTTCATAAGAATAAACATGAAATGCCATTGTTGAAACTTGATGTAAAATTTGAGTTGCCCATATATGATGGTGAAGTAAATGCAGTCCTTTGGGTTATAAAGAAAAAGCAATAATTGAATGGCAATCTTTAAAACTAAGAAAATGACAAACAATGCAAGAATACACCGATGGATTTAGAAAAATGGCATTAATGTTGGACATTCCTTTGCAAACACAAGAAACCCTTATGAAGTATATAGGAGGTTTGCCTGCGCATATTAGAAACATTGTTTTCATGTTTGGAGCCACTAACCTTGATGAGGTTTCTGTTCAAGCGGCGTATATTGAAGCAGGGAAAGCAGATGTGTCAGGGGAATCATCATTTTCAAAGAAACAAGACAAGAGGAAAAAGCATGGCAAGAATACAAATGATGTGACAAAGAAGGAAGGAAAGCTCTCTTGCAAGCATTGCAAGAAAGAGGGACATGATGAGGACAAATGTTGGTAGTTGCATCCCGAGAAGAGGCCAAAGTGGTTCAAAGAAAAGAAGGGAACGCAAACAGTGGCAACAACATCTAAACCTACAGACTTGGGATCGGATTCAGGTGATGAATCTAAGATTTCATTGGTTGGTATGACAGGTAAATTTGGTGAAGAGATTGATTGTAGAAACGAGTTGTCTCATATAAGGGTAATCATGCAACACACTAAGATAGACACATTAATCGATAGTGGATCTCAATCTAATCTAATCTCAGAAGAATTGGTTAAGAAATTGGGATTAAAAACACAAACTTATCATAAGCCTTACACACTTAAATGGATAAGCAATCATCATCAGATGCACATAACAAAGCAGTGCACAATCAAATTTGCAATTTCATCTAAGTATGTGGACAAAGTAACTTGTGATGTTGTGTCGTTAAAAGAATGTGGAATGGTCTTAGGTAGTCCATATTTATATGATCGTAAGGCAATCTTCTACAGAACAAATAATCAATATCAATTCACTAAAGCATGTCATGATTATGTGGTGCATGCTCATCGTGTTAAAGCAAATAAAACACTTCAAACAATGGAACAATTAACAAAGGCAGTGCAAGTAAGCAACAAACCACTAATTGTTTCAAATGAAGTAATTGATCTTAAGCAAGAACAAGACATGGTTGTTGAATGGAAAATCAATCATAAGTTGCTTCAAGATAAGCTCATGTCATGATCCAGGTGGATATCGGGGGCCACCCACATTTTCCAAATGGCTCAAAACAATTTTCTGGCCATTTTGGCAATTTACTATTTTTAGCAGGTTTTCACTTCCGGGGCCATTTTGAGGGCCTAAATGAATTTTTTTCAAGATTGAGGTTCTCAATGATAGATGAAGGCATGATTGAGCCCCCAAAATTAATCTCCTCGACGATACCTTTCCAACGAGCTATCACACGCCTAAAACGGAGATCGTATGCAAAAGTTACGACCCCGGGAAGTTGATGCACCAACTTACCCAAACGGGGCCCACCTGACTTTTGGCGCTTCATCTCCTAGGGTTNTTGGCATTCCCGATTATTGTAAAAAGGCCTCCAGAGCCTCATTGTAACCATCTTCTTGCGAATGCGAGTAGCCATCACATCTCTTCTCAGAGATAAGTTGCCACCATTCTAGCGAGTCTTTCACTCTGTATTTTTACAGTCTCCGTACATTTCTTTCATTAATAGAAATTGTGTATTACTGTATCTCTGTTTTTATGGTTGCATCTCTGATATATTTCTGTTATATTACTGGATATACGCGATATCTTTGTGCATTTCTTTATTATATTTCCGCTCTCATTTCGTGCCGAAAATAATCCGGATCATGTCGTGCAAATATTTCAAGTATATAAGTTCATTTGCAGTCGTCTTTTTGATGCTGTCATTAGCAATGTTTTCTACATGGATGATAGTGGCTTCAGTAAGATGTAACATGGTTCAAATGGCTAACAATATACTGTCAGTGGTCATGATTGTGTTACAATTGATCTTGATGAGACAGGTGCACAGGACAGAGTTCAGAGACAGAGAGCAATCCGGGTGGCCTATCCCGAGCTTGTTGACTGGTCAGTAACCTTTTGGGGACCAAAAGGTATTTTTGTGGGGAGTTGTGATCCGAAATTGGATCTAGAAGCCTGACAGGGCTGGAAAAATGCTCAAAAATGAAAGTGCTCAGAATGCGACAAAACCTATGCCATTTCGTCCGTCTCGTCTTCTTGATTCCGGTGGTATATTTACTTTATCAAACGGGCTCCGTATGGAGAAGATATCGCGTTCTGTCCGATAAGTCAAACAGGCAAAAAAAAAATTGTTGACTGTGCAGTTCGTACAGTCTGTACGGACGCTGATGTGGCAGGTTCGTACAGGCAACACGTGGTAGCTCCCGGAGACGACACGTGTCAGGCAGATTTGGATGTTTGGGCGTACAGCTGGACCTATCCCGAGGTGACATGTGTCACCATTGTAAGGGTGACACGTGGCATGGGGTGTCGTCAGCGGCTGATGTGGCAGGCTGACAGAGCAGTACGACAGACTGACAGGGTAGACACACAGACTGACAGGTGGCAGTACGGCGGTTGACGTGGCAGACATGTGGACCAATTAGCAGCTGACACGTGGCATGTTTTGGTTGGTGGTTAAGGTGCCACGTGGCCCAGTCGTGGGCTGCCACGTGGCACCCCATGATTGGTTGTTGGTTTATGTGTAAAAGTTGTGGGTTTATTGTGGGTCGAACCGGCAACCTCCCTCCGGGGCTATGGACTGGCGGGACTGGGCTAACCACCCGGGCGCTCGTTGGTACTTGTTATATGAATGACAAACAATGTATTTAAAATCGTTTGAATTATCAAATGGCGGGGGGGAAAGGGTCGGGGCTTAGCCCCAACCCTCGGCGCAATACACCACCACACGACCATACACCATGTAACCATTACCCTATACACATTCGGGCGTGGGGTTTGTTATAACCATTGGCCCGCGAATATATGTGCTGCCATATGACCCGGACCCGGACTACAAATGCGTGTGGTTAAGTTGTTAAGCCCGCGATTCCATGCCATGAACCACAGGACCCGGGGCTGGAGCGGATGAGGGGGGGCCAGCGCATGGAAGGGGCTTATGCCCGTATAATAGTTAAAAGTGGGTTTTGTTATGCTATTTTTGGGTTTTTATTATTAATAAGCCTAATTTTAGTTGATTCTCTCCATTTTGGGGGGATATTGGGCATTTTTGGAGCCCAAATTCTTGGAGGAAGTTGGAGATGAGCAACCAACTTCAAGGCTATATAAACCAGGCCTGTTTGAGGCCATGAGAGAGCAGTCAGAGCAGAGTTATGCTGAAGAAAAACCAAGCCAAAGTCATTTTGATGCAGAGAAGCTTTTGAGAAGGAGACGCTGTCGGATCATTTCTGGGAGCTCCGGACGTTCGTTTTGCGTGCCGTTTTCTTTACAGGGTTCTAGAGATCTAGGAGAACATGACCAAATCAGTCTTGTAGCCATTTGGCATTGCAGTGATGTACTTTTGAGCATTTGAACAGAAAATAAGAAGCCTCCCCCACAGAGACAAAGGCCGGGAGACGTAGGCAAAGTTGTGCCAAACTCCGTTATCAATCTACGTGTTATGGTTTGTTGTTTATTCTTTCATTTCAGATATGCATATGTGTATATGGCTGTCATAATTCCTCTTCTTTCCTCATTCTTTCACTAAGTTTTCTCAAATGGTTAATTAACGCATGCAAAACTAAAACTCAACCATAGTCATTTAAAAGATCTTACGGATCACCAGGGCAACGGTTTAGCAAAGTCCTCCAACAAAATCCTGATAAGGATCATCAAAAGACTGTTGGAAGACAACAAGAAGGCCTGGCATTCTAGATTGAAATTTTCTCTATGGGTCAATCGAGTGACCATGAAGAGATCTATAGGTGTCTCTCCTTTCCAATTAGTCTATGGAGCAGAGGTTGTTTTCCCTTCTCGTTTAGCCATTCCTATAGCGAAATTCCTCCAGAATCATCAAGAAGAGCCTGATGACATGACCAGAAGAATTCATCAACTAGTGGAGGTCCAGCAGGCCAGAGAGCAGGTAACGGGCATAATTCAGGACCATCAGCAAAGGATCAAGCAGGTTTTTGATAAGAAGGCCAAGAAGGAAGAGTTTTAGAGAGGAGACCTGGTACTGAAATGGGATGCTCCTAAATAAGATAAAGACAAGCATGAAAAATTTGAAGCCCTATGGATCGGGCCTTTCAAAGTATCCGAAGCATTCTCGAATAACACCTACATGGTACGGGATTTGAAAGATCAAGAAGTTTTCAATGGCCTTGTGAATGGGCATTTCCTAAAAAGATTTTTCTCGTGAGTCGCACATGGCTCTTTCGCGGTTGTAAATATTGTCTTTCTTTCCGTCTTTAGGTTTTAAATAAATGACCCCATAGCCCAACAGCAAGGCACTGGAGCTACCAAATGAGTCCTTAGAGCATCACAGGGACGACTCTATCCCCCATGGAGCCTAATGTTAGTAATATTTCTTGTCCTGGGCACAAGAATATTCAGGTCTGCAAGTTGCACGAGAAGCTCTTGAGCGCAGCACGGAAAAATCTCGTTTTAGGCTTCCAAGCAAGTAAGCGGGCGAGATTATATTGTCGACGATCCGGATTCATCCATAAGAGTAGATCGGTAGTTGGCGGGAAATCGCGGTTAGCAGAGTTTCACTGAGATTAGCGCGACGGATAGCGCCCGTATTGCATGCAGGAAAGGATAGCAGTCGTCCATCCAAAGGACACGTGGCGTGAGATCTAGTCACGTCGGCTTTTGGCAGTCGGGAGTTCGAAGGGTGAGGGTTCTATGTCGTTCTACATCTCGAAACCCTGAACCTCGAAGCGCCGAGAGCGTCCAGAACCCAGGGCCCACAACATCGTCGAGTAGGTTCAGGACCGTCAGATATGAGAGGGACACATGGTGCCCAATTAAGCCATCTCGACGTTTCGCTCATCGCGACTGTGATAAGAAAGGATCGGCTCCTTCCTATTCACGAACACCGAAAGCGCATTTGAGAATAAACACAGGGTCACAGCCCGTGGTCACTTGGGAAATAAAAAGAGTTGTGCAAGAGGGGCCAAAGGCGTTAAGTTTGGTCACAGAAGGAATCATCGTGATCTCCAGGTGCAATCTGATTCGACCTCAATCCTGGTTTTCGTTTAGAGTAAATGAAGGTGAGAAGGGGTGTTTGAAACCTCTCCTCATTCATTAAGTGTAAGGTATGGAGGGTCTGGCAAGCTGTCTGCCCGAGAGGGTCCTGTGTACCGATTTTTTCCAAAGAAGCCATGCCGAGTCCTCGACTAGCCAGAGAAGTCTACACACACTAACTCGACACTTAATGGCTCAGCTCCCCCCCTTGCAGGAGCCATGCGCAGTTAAGGAGGCGTATGACAAAGGATATCCATTCGAATTTGACTGAAGGGACACCAAGCCTTGGATGACTAAGCACGCCTCTGTTAGGCGAATTTTTCTGAGTATATAGACTCAGTTTTTGTATTTGGTAATCATCAATGGTTGAGCAAGGCTCCTGATTGTAAAAGCTTTAATGAAGCACTGGTTATTCTAGTTATGTATTAACATCTAAGACTTCTTGCCTTATGAATGTCAATTTCTTTCCATGTCTTTGTTTATACTATATTAGAACAACTCGGAATTGGAGGATCCAGTCGAGTTGTAGCTGTTATAGGATGATGTAGGTTGGATCACTGTAACAGCTGCACTGTCTCTAATCGGTCTTGTGATTTTCTCAAAGCTGAATGACCTGGAATTGGAGGATCCAGTCAAGTCACCCCTTCAGTTACCTGAAACTCTGAACCAAGAGGATCTTGCATTTAGAGTTTTTCTTCTGCAAACTACTGAAAGGCCTGTTGCCCGAGGTATTTTTGCTCACTCCTCTCACCAAGTCTTCCACCTGCCCATTTTACAATCAACCCACTCACTGAAGTTAGATCAAGACCTCCTTTGTTCTTTACATACCAGACCTGGTCCCTGAGCTAGAGTGATTCCATCCTGGGTCTCTAACCATTTGATCATCCATTAAACTATCGTGACATAAAATTGATGGGCATTGGGCTCTGCTCCTGCAAGCAATCCATGAGTGACTTCTGACGCTAACACAACCTATCGCTTCTGGACAACAAGCATTTTATCCAAATTGCTACAAACGCCTCCGCCTTTTTAGCAAGCCACAACCAGTAAGAGAACCTGTAGCTATCTGGTTTAAAAAGAAAACCTAGGTCTTTAAAGATGTTCTCCAAATCCTTAACCTGAAAAGGAAGGATATTCCCGATTACCCACAGAACCAGATCTAGAATAGAAAAATAATACAGGTTTGAATTTTATAAATTCACTACCATTCCAGTAACTTTGCAATAGAGATTGAGGATACCTTTTAAGGTCAGTACATCCCTTTCAGTGTCCCGAGCGAAACAAAGAACATCATCCACAAATAAGAGGTGAGATATGGATTCTTTTTCTAAAACTTTTAAGCCTATGATCACCCCCTCCCTCCTAGCCTCCATCATAATCTTACTTAGAGATTCTGCTACTATGAGAAAAAGAAAGGGAGATAATGGACATCCTTGTCAAAACCCATGAGACACTCTAAAGAACCTTGAAATGGCCCCATTGATAAGAACTGCAAAGGATACTGACTGAATGCACCCCTTTATCCAATTGACCATCAGGAGGGCCATCCCCATCTAAATGAGAACAAGACAGAGGAAAGTCTAGATTACTCAGTCGTATGCCTTGGACAAGTCCAACTTAAGAATGGACTCTTGTTGGTTCAATTTCTTTATTAAGTGCATGGCCTCCTCAACAACAGACACCACATCATGGATTTGTCGATGCTTTAAAAACCCAAACTATTCTTCTGGAATGATATCACTGAAGATATGCTTTAAACGTCTGGAAATAAATTTCACCACAATTTTATAGATTACATTACAACAAGAGATAGGCCAAAAATCTCTTAATGTTACACCATCTTGTTTTTTGGGAATCAGAGAGATAAATGCGGAATTGAAAGATCCCATGAGTTTTTTGGATGATTGTGACTCCCTTGCCACCTTTAATAGTTTGTCTTTTAAAAAATCATAAAATCCCATGAAAACTTCAATTGTAAGACCATTCGACCCAGGACTCTTTCCTTTCTGCATGGAGGATAGGGACACCATTTACTTCTAGCTCTGAGACCGCCTCACCTTGGGACAAGTTCATTTCTTCAATAATTACAGAAGGAAATTTGGAAATGACATGGAGGATTTCCTGCATGGGACAACTCTTGGGTTCCTGAAACAAGGAGTGGAAATAACAAGTGCCCTGCTTTTCCTTCACCCTAAATGAGCTTACCAATGAGCCATTCTCTGCTTGGGTTTCCCATATTGTGTCGATGTTTTTCTGAAAGTTGGCATAGTGATGAAAGAATTTTGAGTTGTTATCTCTTGCTTTTAACCACAAATCCCTACTCTTCAATATCCATGTTTGTTCTTCCTTAGCTAACATTTCACAACGAACTGCTTTAAAGTCCCTTAGCTATTGAATTTGAGTGGTAGAGAGAGATCCCTTGTCCATTTCTCCATAAAGTCGGGTAATATTTTCCTCGACCTCTCTTAACTTCAACATGGATCTTTTAGCAAAGGATTTAAGCCATTGTTTGGTTGCCAATTTGATTATGGATAAATTATCCGCAAATTGACACATATAGAAGGAATTAGATGAAGAGGACATGTGTACCCATGTTTCAATGACAAGTGTTTGGTAATCCTCCTCCTCCAACCACGATGGATTGAATTTGAGTGAAGTTGGAGGCGTCTCCCCCCCAAGGACATCTTTAGAATAATAGGCCCTTGGTTTGACAACCCTCCTTCTGAAACAATCGACTTCCATAAAAATGAGCCAATTAATAGAGCCTCAGAGACTAGGAATCTATCAAGTCTTTTAGCCACTGCATCTTCATTGGTACGTAAATTCTTCCAGGTAGGGACCAATTTGACAGGTTCAATATCAACAAGGTGGAATTTCTCGAAGAATGGCGAAAAAAATCCACTCTACTAGTCTTGATGAGGATTGGCTCCCCACACTTCCCTTAATGGAAGTGTGAGATTCAGATCACCACCAACCACTATGTTCGGATCATTCAAAACACCAAAATTTTCCAGGTTTTCCCAAAAGGGGATTTTGTTAGAATAAGATCCATATACATTTATCACATTGAATCTGATGCCAACATCCTTAACCTCCAAATTGACCATTATGACTGATTGGATATAATAAGAGGAAGTGGATTTGCATGCTAGACTCCATGTGGTGATTAGACCTCAAGACTGACCCAAAGCATCGATTGCACATAACGACCAACCTTTAAGCTAGGGCTCTAGAACTACTCTAGCTTTTGAACCATCACACGTTCAGGTTTCCTGAACTAGCAACACATCAGGCTTGTGGCTCAAAATGAGTCGTTTGAAGGCTAGCTTTTTGTGGGCACCCCCTACCCCTCTCACATTGAAAGAGAGAATTATCATGACAACAATTTCTTAAGGGATTTCCCTGCTCTAAGGGCCTTAGAAATGGTGGCTTGTTTACCTTTACGATTATCCAAAATTGCACGTTGCTGAGCTTTAAGGAGGTTCGACTTGCGCCCAACAAGATTGGGATAAACTGAGTCGAGGGAAAAACCCCCACAAGAGGAGATCCTATTTCATCTTGGTTGTAGGTTGCAATGCATATTCTTTTTAGGAAGAAGGACCACACTAGTTGCGATAGGCGAAGTGGCTCGAAATTGCCTCAATGATGGCACCCTCCCCAATGACCGAAAAAACACATGCTGGGATTGCAATAGAAGGGAGGAAAATCTTAAGGAACCCGGGACCAGGAGATGACAATGGGGGACTCGGGGGGACACCAACATGGGACAAGGTGATGGGGGAAACCACATCAAGAGAAGAAATTAAAATGGTGGGAGGGATTCCAATTAACTTACTAGGCGAACTATTACACAGAGCTTGATCTTCTGACAATTGAGCCAAGCAACCTTCCTTAGGATCCAAAACTTCTTTTTCTTCATCGATCTTTGACGTGGGGAGTTGACTGTTCACTACCTGAGCATACTTGGATTTCTTGACCCACTTCTTCGCCAACCTTCCTAAAATTGGAGGAGCTATTTTACACAGAGACTGCAGACGACCCACCTCATGGCAAGAGAAGCAACGAAAGGGCAAGCACTAGTAGTTGACCTTTTGATGCCAAATTTTCTTACCATAAACCAAATCAACATTGCTTACCAACCCATTCCTCAGGTCAACCTCAACTTGAATCTATGCTCATCTCATATTCGCCTTATGCTCCCAGTTAGGTTCCAAGCCTGAGAAAACCCCAATTTTATTACCTATGGCTTCCAAGGCCTTCATAGACTAGAAGACCAGAGGAAGCCCTAGAAAAATATCCCACACTTTCACAACCGCTCCTGGCTCTCTAGATGGATTGAAATCCACATCCCAATTCCGTAAGGTCAACCCCGAGGGCCCCAAGTCCAGTTTTTCCTTAGAATTTTGTCATAATTTGCTTCCAACCGAAAGATAAATACCATCCATCCCTTGATAAGAACATGGAACACATGCATATAATAAAGTTCAGGTCTCTAGTGAAGGTCTATCCAATTGGATAGAGGACCCTCCTTTGATGATTTCCCACTAGATTTTCCAACCAGATTCGTGCCATAGAACTTACACACATCCGCCACAACAACATCCCTTCCAACCACCATTTGAACAGAGTTAGGGCGAGCCCTAACACAATTTTTTTGGGAATCCTGAACCCCTGCATCTACACCAACCTTCACACTAGAATAATTACCCCCATTGCTACTCACTTTCGAGGACACCGAAAGGGGGGTTTTAGGGTCCGACGAAGGAGAAATGGAGGGCTAGTTAACCTCATTACTCCTTCCTTTCGAAAGAGATTCCACATTGACAACCAGATCGCCTTTCGAGGCCTCAGAAATGGCTACTCCTCAGAACCATTACTCCTTGCCTTATGTGAAATGTCTGGCATAGCTCGAGACCAATACGGAAAATCACCACTGAAAAAATCAATCTGAGCCTAAATGCTTGGCATTAATGCAGGTTAGGTTTGTAATCGACCAAATCAACATTTGGCTCGTCCATCTCCACGTGGGGCCTTCCCATAGTCAAAGTAACATCGGCGAGGTCTTTCTGGTGCTCCGTGAAAAAACCAGCGAGAAAGGGGAGTCTGCGAAAAAACGAGAATGATAAACCACTTTAGTGCTTAGAGAGGGTGGAGCCTCAGGCCTGTGGGATTTGCACCTACGACAATACATCCTCCGACATTCGCCCAAAATTGCACTTAATTGATTTATTATGTAAGAATAAGTTGGAATTATTGTACCTTTTAATAATAATAATAACAATCTATTTTTAAGCTCACGACCAAGCCACACCAAATTGGTGTATGAGACCCTCTTGTTTGTGGGACAAGGTCCTTTGAAAGATTAATTTTAATGGCAATTTCTTATGGTCTTGAATAGACTAATATTCGTTGGTGATGTAGGCATAAAAAGATGATGAAAAACAAAAATCTCATCATCATTAGAAAAGCTAAAAAGAGATGATTTACGAGTTTCAGACCAATGTCATTGGTGGAGCATGCTGTTTGAGACCAATGTCACTAGTGAAGCATGGTAGTAGCTCAACCAAGTTTGCATGACAGACACTCGTACCTCTACTGCACTACAACAATATCATAACCTTGACTACACCATTCCCAAAACCTTCACTACAACATTGTCAAAACCTCCAAGAAATTCATTTTTTAAAATAATCTCTTAATTTTCACAGTTAACAAAAAAAAAAAAAAATCATATACCTCCCACCCCCAAAAAAATAAAATCATATCAC
Organism: Picea engelmannii; assembly: GCA_009831015.1. Taxonomy (NCBI): domain Eukaryota; kingdom Viridiplantae; phylum Streptophyta; class Pinopsida; order Pinales; family Pinaceae; genus Picea; species Picea engelmannii. The sequence continues at coordinate 145,584 of ML803062.1, forward strand.
ATATAATTGAACTAATAAAAAATTCAATTAAATTTATAAAATTTCAACAAAATTTTGAAGATAATTAAAAAGTCATAAAACTTCCACACGAAACCGAAAATTAAAACCCTATACGCATTTTTTCCAAAGTCTAAAGAAAATTAAAACCCTATACGCATTTTTTTCCAAAGTTTTATGACTTTTTGATTTTTAAAAAGTCATAAAACTTCCACACGAAACCGAAAATTAAAACCCTATACCCATTTTTTCCAAAGTCTAAAGACTTGTATACATCTAAATGGGGTGTTGAATTAATCTTTTGTATTTTATGCGGTCATGCCACTTTCATCATCTCATCACATTAGTTGAATGGAGGCCACTTACGATATCACAACCTCCTCAATTCACCGACAATCATTCTCTCATATTTTTATATTATTTTTAATTTTGTTTACTTATTAATTTGGAAAAGTAAACGTATTTTGAAAATAAATCAATTACAAAATCAAAGTGATTAATACAAACTTAAAAAGCATTAAAATTCTTAGATAAATCATGTAATCGGATTAAATAATGTGAACTTGACCTGAGACTCCCACTACATCGCAAATGAATAATGTGAACTTGACCTTCAGGCCCCACTACAACACAAATCCCCATATTAAGGGAGATGAATATTATTAATTATTTTCTATTATTTCTTAATTATTTTTTAAAAACTTAAAACTTTTCCTCGAAAAAAGTTGACACATAAGGGCTAACCATACATATACTTTTATATTTTATTTTATAATGAAATTCATATCCTTGTAAGGTAAAAGGTCTCGTGTTCGAGCTTCGAGAACTGCCTGTCAAGTTCGGTCAGAACTGTAGACCCGGCACAGGCTGTATTATAGTTTTTTCATTGAACAACGTGGGGACCGGGTCGGGGTTACTCCTTGTTTCCGGTCAAGGCGCCGGTAGTCTCTGCCGGACGGCCAAACTCCCTTCTCTGGTTACGCGTGATTTACAAGCAGCCGGCAGCCGCGCCGGAAAGCATCGACATGCGGACCGTCCTCGTATGACGGGCAATTCTCAGGTTACAATCACGCCAGCTGGATACTCACAGCCTTTCGTCATGCATACGGCAAAGTCCTCGGGCAGCAAGTACGCGGGCAGGATTGCCCCGTTATTCAATCGGACCGGGGCAGGCTCAGGCTATTAAAGGACATCGTATCGATTCCTTAGCCTACTCATAGCAGGCAGACCCTTGCAACTGGTAACATTTTCAATTTTTTCGGTTGTTGTCTCGTGGCAAACCAGTTGTGGCACGGGCCTGGCTTGTTTGGAGCTCTACAACATTATTTGAACGATTCAGCTGAAAGTTTCACCGTTTCAGGGATTTTTGTTTCGGAGGTAGGTCTCGTGCTGTCTTTCTTTGCATTGTTTGTCGATGTTTTTGAATTTCTACATCTTTTTGTCTTGCTATGGAGGTGTTAAAAGCATATACATAGAATCTTTGTCGTCTGTGTTGTATATCCTTTGTAGGCTTCAGCTTGTTTTCAGCGTTTTATAGGTTCATTTTTCAAGGTTTTTGACTAAATATGCTTAATTCCAGACTCCTTTTGGTTCTTAAACCAAGTCTTTTCCCAAGATTTTTCTGTCTGATTCGGCTCTTTAACCGTTTTCTTCTCTGCTTTGGTTCTTTAACCAAGCTTTTTCTCTCTGATATTTTTTGAAGCTTTAATGGATGCTTGTGTTCGAATAATTCTTTTACCAGAGTTAATTATATTTACGCTTTCTAGGCCGTTTCTTTTAGGATCTTTTGGCAGAGTTTGAAATCCAGTGATAGGAATGCAACACTTGCCTCCTAATTTGTGCGTTCTGACGGTTCTTTAATCAAGCCTTTTCTCCTTGAGTCGGTTCTTTCATCAATTTTTTCTTTCTGATAATTTTTGAAGTTTTAATGGATGTCAAGCTTTTTCTCCTTGAGTCGGTTCTTTCATCAATCTTTTCTTTCTGATAATTTTTGCCGGAGTTTTAATGGATATCTGTATTCAAAGGAATTTTTGCCGGAGTTTATTATACTTCAGCTTCTTAAGCGTTTCTTTTTGTGTCTTTTGACGCAATTTGAGATCAGGTCATAGGAATGTAACAGTTGCCTTGTGCTAATTCGTGAGTTGTATCTGTTTTTGACCTTTCGCTTTTCTGGCCCTTGCTTTAAATGATCCTTGCAGTCCGATCTAGTTGCTTTGGCTTGATTTCGAGCTCTATTCCTTGTGATTGTTGTTAATAAATGCCCATGGCAGTTGAATCGGTGGGTTTTCACCCGTTTGTTATTTGGAATTGAATTTCTCTGTGCCGTCTTTGCATTTTGATGGATGTTGGATTTTTAAATATTATTTGTATCCAGGTTATTGGAGGTTAGCGCGTAGATTTGGCCGCTGCGCTCTGCGCTGTGATTCAGCTTTGGATCGATTTTCTTAAGGTTGGTGGTACTTCGCTGGTTGATGATACTTGCCTGAAAAATTCCACTATCGTATGGCTTTGAGGATCATTGGACTTTAGCTTGGAATAACAGTATTAGCGAATTCCGAATTAGGTTTTGATATCAGTTCTTCTGTTAAACAGTTTCATAACCTGCAACGGCAATGGCAATGAAGACCTCAACATTTGCAGTGGCAGCTGCGTACGCTGTGGTACTGATGTTCGCTCTCTTTGGCCTCGCAAGGGCTGCTGACACGCCGACTCCCAGCCCCGTTCCTGGCGCGGGTTCCATGGACTTCGTTCCCTCTGTCGCTGCATCTCTCGTGGCCTCCGTTATCGCATTCTTGGCCTACATGTTCTTCTGAGAGCCGTATATTGATATATTATCCCTGGAGATATGTAGTCTGATGGTGTTTCGTAGGGTCCGTTGCTTTAAAAGGGTTTTGTTATGTTATTCATTGTTCTGTTGCCCGTCTGTTTACATTTTTTGTACAGAAATTGGTTTCGTGGCTGACGATACTCTACTATACATCCTGCTAGGGTTTCTATTTGTTTTGCAGTTGTTTTTTCCATGCCCAGTGGAGGTGGAGTAGGTTATATATAACTACCGTACATTATCAGGGCTCTCCGTTGTGATTGTGAATATACATTTTTTGTCAAGGGCTATTGATTGTTTCATATTCTAATATGATCTGATTAATATTGTGATTTAGTTGGTCTTTTCTCTTTACACAGAACAATCACTGAAATCTCGTCCGAATTGAAATTATATTGATAAACGAAGAATGAATTGTTTGAAATTAATTTCAGTTGATTCACAGTTGTCACAATTTCCCTTGATACATATTTGCAGGAAAAAAAATTCGCTGCCAGAAAGTTTGTCTGGGGTCAATACCCTAACAAAAGCAGTTACAGACTCATATTTTTTGCCTATTGAAAGATGAATTTTAATTAAAGACTGAAAGAACAAAAAAATTGGCTACTGCAACTCCAGAGACTAGGTCAACATTGATCCGAAATTAATTGGCAGAGTCTGTAATCAGAAAACTTGAAAGTTATTTATGTTTTACCTAGGATAATTCTGTACTTCAAATGAAATAATATAATGGTTCAAA
>ML803062.1:158706-223658 GCA_009831015.1 Picea engelmannii
GGAAAAAATGCGTATAGGGTTTTAATTTTCGGTTTCGTGTGGAAGTTTTATGACTTTTTAATTATCTTCAAAATTTTGTTGAAATTTTATAAATTTAATTGAATTTTTTATTAGTTCAATTATATGTGATATGATTTTATTTTATTTTGGGGGTGGGAGGTATATGATTTTTTTTATTTTTTTTTGTTAACTGTGAAAATTAAGAGATTATTTAAAAAAATGAATTTCTTAATGGCTACTTTGGAGGTTTTGACAATGTTGTAGTGAAGGTTTTGGCAATGGTGTAGTCAAGGTTATGACATTGTTGTAGTGCGAGGTACGAGTGTCTCTCATGCAAACTTGGTTCAACTACTACCATGCTTCACTAGTGACATTGGTCTCAAACTCATAAATCTTCTCTTTCTAGCTTTTCTAATGATGATGAGATTTTTGTTTCTCATCATCTTTTTATGCCTACATCACCAACGAATATTAGTCTATTCAAGACCATAAGAAATTGCCATTAAAATTAATCTTTCAAAGGAACTTGTCCCACAAACAAGAGGGTCTCATACACCAATTTGGTGTGGCTTGGTCGTGAGCTTAAAAATAGATTGTTATTATTATTATTAAAAGGTACAATAATTCCAACTTATTCTTAGATAATAAATCAATTAAGTGCAATTTTGGGCGAATGTCGGAGGATGTATTGTCATAGGTGCAAATCTCGCAGGCTTGAGGCTCCACCCTCTCTAAGCACTAAAGTGGTTTATCAATCTCGTTTTTTCGCAGACTCCCCTTTCTGGCTGGTTTTTTCACGGAGCACCAAAAAGACCACGTCAATGTTACTTTGACTATGGAAAGGCCCCACGTGGAGATGGACGAGCCAAATGTTGAGTTGGTCGATTACAGACCTAACCTGCATAAATGCCAAGCATTTAGGGCTCAGACTGATTTTTTCAGTGGTGATTTTCCGTATTGGTCTCGAGCTATGCCAGACATTTCACATAAGGCAAGGAGTAATGGTTCTTAGGAGTATCCATTTCTGAGGCCTCGAAAGGCGATCTGGTTGTCAATGTGGAATCTCTTTCGAAAGGAAGGAGTAATGAGGTTAACTAGCCCTCCATTTCTTCTTCGTTGGACCCTAAAACCCCCTTTTCGGTGTCCTCGGAAACAAGTAGCAAGGGGGTAATTCTTCTAGTGTGAAGGTTGGTGTAGATGCAGGGGTTCGAGATTCCCAAAAAAATTGTGTTAGGGCTCGCCTTAAGCCTGTTCAAATGGTGGTTGGAAGGGATGTTGTTGTGGTGGATGTGTGTAAGTTCTATGGCATGAATCTGGTTGGAAAATCCAGTGGGAAATCGTCGAAGGAGGGTCCTCTATCCAATTCGATAGACCTTCACTAGAGACCTGAACTTGATTATATGCATGTGTTCCATGTTCTTATCAAAGGATGGATGGTATTTATCTTTCGGTCGGAAGAAAATTATGACAAAGTTCTAAGGAAAAACTGGACTTGGGGGCCCTTAGGGTTGACCTTACGGAATTGGGATGTGGATTTCAATCCATCTAGAGAGTCAGGAGCGGTTGTGAAAGTGTGGGCTATTTTTCTAGGGCTTCCTCTGGTCTTCTAGTCTATGAAGGCCTTGGAAGCCATAGGTAATCAGATTGGGGTTTTCTTAGGCTTGGAACCTAACTGGGAGCGTAAGGCGAATATGAAATGAGCATAGATTCAAGTTGAGGTTGACCTGAGGAATGGGTTGGTAAGCAATGTTGATTTGGTTTATGGTAAGAAAATTCGGCATCAAAAGATCAACTACTAGTGCTTGCCCTTTCGTTGCTTCTCTTGCCATGAGGTGGGTCGTTTGCAGTCTATGTGTAAAATAGCTCCTCCAATTTTGGGAAGGTTGGTGAAGAAGTGGGTCAAGAAATCCAAGTATGCTTAGGTAGTGGACGGTCAACTCCCCACGTCAAATATCGATGAAGAAAAAGAAGTTTTGGATCCTAAGGAAGGTTGCTTGGCTCAATTGTCAGGAGATCAAGCTCTGTGTAATAGTTCGCCTAGTAAGTTAATTGGAATCCCTCCCCCCATTTTAATTTCTTCTCTTGATGTGGTTTCCCCCATCACCTTGTCCCATGTTGGTGTCCCCCTGAGTCCCCCAATGTCATCTCCTGGTCCTGGGTTCCCTAAGATTTTCCTCCCTTCTATTGCAATCCCATCATGTCTTTTTTCGGTGATTGGGGAGGGTGCCATCGTTGAGGAAATTTTGGGCCACTTCGCCTATCACAACTGGTGTGGTCCTTCTTCCTAAAAAAGAATATGCATTGCAACCTACAACCAGGATGAAACAAGATCTCCTCTTGTGGGGGTTTTTCCCTCGACTCGGTTTACCCCAATCTTGTTGGGCGGAAGTCTAACCTCCTTAAAGCTCAACGACGTGCAATTTTGGATATTCGTAAAGGTAAACAAGCCACCATTTCTAGGGCCCTTAGAGAAGGGAAATCCCTTAAGAAGTTGTTGTCATGATAATTATCTCTTTCAATGTGAGAGGGGTAGGGGGTGCCCACAAAAAGCCAGCCTTCAAACAACTCATTTTGAGCCACAAGCCTAATGTGTTGCTAGTTTAGGAAACCTGCACGTGTGATGGTTCAAAAGCTAGAGCAGTTCTGGAGCCCTGGCTTAAAAGTTGTCTTTATGTGCAATCGATGCTTTGGGTCAGTCTTGAGGTCTAATCACCACATGGATTCTAGCATGCAAATCCACTTCCTCTTCTTATATCCAATTAGTCATAATGGTCAAATTGGAGGTCAAGGATGTTGGCATTAGATTCAATGCGGTAAATGTATATGGATCTTATTCTAACAAAATCCCCTTTTGGGAAAACCTGGCAAATTTTGGTGTTTTGAATGATCCGAACATAGTGGTTGGTGGTGATCTGAATCTCACTCTTCAAGTCTTTAGACTTTGGAAAAAATGGGTATACAAGTCTACCCAAGTCTACAAGTCTTTGGAAAAAATGGTGATCTGAATGATCTGAACTATTAGATGTATACAAGTCTTTAGACTTTGGAAAAAATGGGTATAGGGTTTTAATTTTCGGTTTCGTGTGGAAGTTTTATGACTTTTTAATTATCTTCAAAATTTTGCTCAAATTTTATAAATTTAATTGAATTTTTTATTAGTTCAATTATATGTGATATGATTTTTTTATTTTTTTTGGGTATATGATTTTTTTTTGTTAACTGTGAAAATTAAGAGATTATTTAAAAAAATGACTTTCTTAATGGCTACTTTGGAGGTTTTGACAATGTTGTAGTGAAGGTTTTGACAATGGTGTAGTCAAGGTTATGACATTATTGAAGTGCAGTAGAGGCAGGAGTGTCTGTCATGCAAACTTGGTTGAGCTACTATCGTGCTCCACTAGTGACATTGGTCTCAAACAACATGCTCCACCAACGACATTGGTCTGAAACTCGTAAATCTTCTCTTTCTAGCTTTTCTAATGATGATGAGATTTTTGTTTCTCCTCATCTTTTTATGCCTACATCACAAACAAATATTAGTTTATTCAAGACCATAAGAAATTGCCATTAAAATTAATCTTTCAAAGGAACTTGTCCCACAAACAAGCGGGTCTCATACACCAATTTGGTGTGACTTGGTCATGAGCTTAAAAATAGATTGTTATTATTATTATTAAAAGGTACAATAATTCCAACTTATTCTTAGATAATAAATCAATTAAGTGCAATTTTGGGCGAATGTCAGAGGATGTATTGTCGTAGGTGCAAATCCAGCACGCCTGAGGTTCCACCCTCTCTAAGCACTAAAGCGGTTTCTCATTCTCATTTTTTCGTAGACTCCTCTTTCTGGTTGGTTTTTGCATGGAGCACCGGAAAGACCGCACCGATGTTACCAAGTTTTGACTATGGGAAGGCCCCATGTGGAGATGGATGAGCCAAATGTTGAGATGGTCTATTACAGACCTAACGTGCATAAATGTTAATCATTTAGGGCTCAGTCTGATTTTTTCAATGGTGATTTTTCGTATTGGTCTCGAGCTATGCCAGACATTTCACATAAGGCAAGGAGTAAAGCTTTTGAGGAGTAGCCATTTCTGAGGCCTCAAAAGGCGATCTGGTTGTCAATGTGGAATCTCTTTCGAAAGAAAGGAGTAATGAGGTTAACTAGCCCTCCATTTCTCCTTCGTCAGACCCTAAAACCCCCTTTTCGGTGTCCTCGGAAGCGAGTAGCAAGGGGGGTAATTCTTCTAGTGTGAAGGTTGGTGTAGATGCAGGGATTCAGGATTCCCAAAAATATTGTGTTAGGGTTCGCCCTAAGTCTGTTCAAATGGTGGTTGGAAGGGATATTGATGTGGCAGATGCGTGTAAGTTTTATGGCACGAATTTGGTTAGAAAATTCAATGGGAAATCGTCGAAGGAGGGTCCTCTATCCAATTCGATAGACCTTCACTAGAGACCTGAACTTGATTATATGCATGTGTTCCATGTTCTTATCAAAGGATGGATGGTATTTATCTTTCGTTCAGAAGCAAATTATGACAAAATTCTAAGGAAAAACTAGACTTGGGGTCCCTCGGGGTTGACCTTACTGAATTGGGATGTGGATTTCAATCCATCTAGAGAGCCAGGAGCGGTTGTGAAAGTGTGGGCTATTCTTCTAGGGCTTCTTCTGGTATTCTAGTCTATGAAGGCCTTGGAAGCCATAGGTAATCAGATTGGGGTTTTCTTAGGCTTGGAACCTAACTGGGAGCGTAAGGCGAATATGAGATGAGCGTAGATTCAAGTTGAGGTTGACCTAAGGAATGGGTTGGTAAGCAATTTTGATTTGGTTTATGGTAAGCAAATTCTGCATCAAAAGATCAACTACTAGTGCTTTCCCTTTCGATGCCTCTCTTGCCATGAGGTGGGTCATCTGCAGTCTCAGTGAAAAATAGCTCCTTCAATTTTGGGAAGGTTGGCGAAGAAGTGGGTCAAGAAATCCAAGTATGCTCAGGTAGTGGACGGTCAACTCCCCATGTCAAAGATCGATGAAGCAAAAGAAGTTTTGAATCATAAGGAAGGTTGCTTGGCTCAATTGTCATAAGATCAAGCTCTATGTAATAGTTCACCTAGTAAGTTAATTGGAATCCCTCCCCCCATTTTGATTTCTTCTCTTGATGTGGTTTCCCCCATCACCATGTCCCATGTTGGTGTCCCCTCAAGTCCCCCATTGTCTTCTCCCGGTCCCGGGTTCCCCAAGGTTTTCCTCCCTCCTATTGCAATCCCAGCATGTGTTTTTTTGGTCATTGGGGAGGGTGCCATTGTTGAGGCAATTTTGGCCACTTCGCCTATCACAACTAGCATGGTCCATCCTCCTAAAAAAGAATATGCATTGCGACCTACAACCAGGATGAAACAAGATCTCTTCTTGTGGGGGTTTTTCCCTTGACTCGGTTTATCCCAATCTTGTTGGGCGGAAGTCTAACCTCCTTAAAGATTAGCAACGTGCAATTTTGGATATTCATAAAGGTAAACAAGCCACCATTTCTAGGGCCCTTGGAGTAGGGAAAGCCCTTAAGAAACTGTTGTCATGATAATTCTCTCTTTCAATATGAGAGGGGTAGGGGGTGCCCACAAAAAGATAGCCTTCAAACGACTCATTTTGAGCCACAAGCCTGATGTGTTGCTAGTTCAGGAAACATGCACTTGTGATGGTTCAAAAGCTAGAGTGGTTCTGGAGCCTTGGCTTAAAGGTTGGTCTTTCTGTGAAATCGATGCTTTGGGTCAGTCTTGAGCTCTAATCACCACATGGAGTCTAACATGAAAATCCACTTCCTCTTCTTATATCCAATCAGTCATAATGGTCAAATTGGAGGTCAAGGATGTTGGCATCAGACTCAATGTGGTAAATGTATATGGATCTTATTCTAACAAAATCCCATTTTAGGAAAACCTGACAGATTTTGGTGTTTTGAATGATCTGAACATGGTGGTTGGTGGTGATCTGAATCTCACACTTCCATTAAGGGAAGTGTGGGGAGCCAATCTCATCAAGACTAGCAGAGTGGATTTTTTTCGCCATTCTTCGAGAAATTCCACCTTGTTGATATTGAACCTGACAAATTGGTCCCTACCTGGAGGAATTTTCGTACTAACGAAGATGCAGTGGCTAAAAGACTTGATAGATTCCTAGTCTCTGAGGCTCTATTAAGTGGCTCATTTTTATGGAAGTTGAGTGTTTCAGAAGGAGGGTTGTCAGACCACGGGCCTATTATTCTAAAGATGTCCTTGGGGGGAGACGCCTCCAACTTCACTCAAATTCAATCCATCATGGTTAGAGGAGGAGGATTACCTGACACGTGTCATTGAAACATGGGTACACATGTCCTATTCATCTAATTCCTCCTATATGTGTCAATTTGTGGATAATTTATCCATAATCAAATTGGCAACCAAACAATGGCTCAGATCCTTTGCTAAAAGATCCATGTTGAAGTCAAGAGAGGTTGAGGAAAATATTACTCGGCTTAATGGCGAAATGGACAAGGGATCTCTCTCTACCCCTCAAATTCAATAGCTAAGGGACTTTAAAGCAGTTCGTCGTGAAATGTTAGCTAAGGAAGAACAAACATGGAGATTGAAGAGTATGGATTTGTGGTTAAAAGAAAGAGATAACAACTCAAAATTCTTTCATCACTATGGCAACTTTCGGAAAAACATCAACACAATATGGGAAACCCAAGCAGATAATGGCTCGTTGGTAAGCTCATTTAAGGCGAAGGAAAACGAGGGCACTCGTTATTTCCACTCCTTGTTTCAGGAACCCAAGAATTGTCCCATGCAGGAAATCCTCTATGTCATTTCCAAATTTCCTTCTGTAATTATTGAAGAAATGAACTTGTCCCTAGGTGAGGCGGTCTCAGAGCTAGAAGTAAATGGTGGCCCTATCCTCCATCCAGAAAGGAAAGAGTCTGGGGTCGAATGGTCTTGCGATTGAATTTTTCATGGGCTTTTATGATTTTTTAAAAGACAAACTATTAAAGGTGGTAAGGGAGTCACAATCATCCAAAAAAATCGTGGGATCTTTCAATTTCACATTTATCTCTCTGATTCCCAAAAAACATGATGGTGTAACATTAAGAGATTTTTGGCATATCTCTTATTGTAATTTAATCTATAAAATTGTGGTGAAATTTATTTCCAGGTGTTTAAAACATATCCTCAATGATATCATTCCAGAAGAGTAGTTTGGGTTTTTTAAGCATCGACAAATCCATGATGTGGTGTCTGTTGTTGAGGAGGCCATGCACTTAGTAAAGAAATTGAACCAACAAGAGTCCATTCTTAAGCTGGACTTGTCCAAGGCATATGACTGAGTAATCTAGACTTTCCTCTGTCTTGTTCTCATTTAGATGGGGATGGCCCTCCTGATGGTCAATTGGATAATAGGGTGCATTCAGTCAGTATTCTTTGCAGTGATTATCAATGGGGCTCCTTCAAGGTTCTTTAAAGTGTCTCATGGGTTGTGACAAGGATGTTCATTATCTCCCTTTCTTTTTCTCATAGTAGTAGAAGCTCTAAGTAAGATTATGATGGAGGCTAGGAGGGAGGCGACAATCATAGGCTTAAAATTTTTAGAATAAGAATCTATCTCTCACCTCTTATTTGTGGATGATGTTCTTTGTTTCACTTAGGGCACTGAAAGGGATGTACCAACCTTAAAAGGTATCCTCAATCTCTATTGCAAAGTTATTGGAATGGTAGTGAATTTATAAAATTCAAACCTGTATTATTTTTCTATTCTAGATCTGGTTCTATGGGTAATCGAGAATATCCTTCCTTTTCTGGTTAAGGATTTGGAGAACGACTTTAAAGACCTGGGTTTTCTTTTTAAACCAGATAGCTACAGGTTCTCTAACTGGTTGTGGCTTGTTAAAAAGGTCGAGGTGTGTGTAGCAGTTTGGATAAACTGCTTGTTGTCCAGAAGCGTAGGTTGGTTTTATTAAAACCAGTCATTGAAAGTATCCCAATGTACTAGACATCAATTGCAGTAGTTCTCAAAGGCATTCTCACAAAAATTAGAAAAGTCAGTTTTCATTATCTATGGTCTATCTCACATCAAGCAACAAGAATCCCCTTGGTTAAATGGAATAAGGTGGCTTCCCTTAAGGAGCTCGGGGGCTAGGGACTTCAGAATATTTATAATTTTTCCTGGGCCCTTACTGCTAGAAGCTTATGGAGGTTCTCCGATAGCAATTCATTATGGGGTAGAGTCATTAAATCAAAGTACCTTAGAGGACTTTCAATAGACGAATGGTTTAGACAGCCTACAAAATCTTCCAAAGGATCAATAGTATGGAAGGAAATGGTTTTATCCTTTCCCATGGTTGGTCAATGGATGGTGTGGAAAATCGATGATGAAAGGTTGGTTCGGATTAGTGAGGACCCTTGGATGGGTACAAGCAACAATTTCTAGTTATCATCTCCTCTCCTTCAAGCTCTCCATTATGAAAACATCTTCTACTTAGCATGCACACGAGCAAAGTTTCCCCAGGTCAGGGGTAGGCTGAGATGGAGGACGACACTCTCTCTTGTCTTGGATGGCGCGGAGGCAAAAGAATGGGATTGGTATGTTGTTCTACTGGTATCTAATTACATCATATTACATGATGGCAAACTAGACAAGTTATGTTGGTCCAAGAACGCTAAATTTGGTAACTTCACGACTAAGTTGGGTTACAAAGCTTGTATGGAATCGCAGTTTACCGGTGAAAAGAAGTGGTGGGGACCACTATGGAAATTAAATGCTTCGTCAAAGAACAAGATCTCTCTTTGGTTGGCCCTAAACAAAAAACTCTTAACTTGGGAAGTTGCTCTAAAACAAGGATGGGTGGGCCCAAACAGATGTGTTTTATGCAAGGACCATGAGGAAAACTCAACTCACATTTGTATTGATTGTTTGTATGCCTATCATGTCATAGGGATCATCCAGAAGGAGTTGAAGCCATCATCATTATGGAACAAAATAGTCTAGAAGACTATCTGAAGGATTGGTTGGCCGATAAAATAGTTAAACTATATGAAGGGATGCCCAACTTTCTGGTCTCCAACATTTGTGGGCTCGAAACTCTAGTATTTTTAGAAATAAAGAAATCCCCCATGAAGTAATTGTTGGCATTATTATGAATCTATCCAAAGAATTTATGAATAATCTCAAAATGAAAGATCCAAGGTGGTCATCCATGCCTGAGTTGGACTTCATGATTCCTTGGGGCTTCTTCGATGGGGGGTGCCAAGGTCATACTCCAATTTGCAAGATTAAGGTTGTTATTTATCTCAAGCAAAACCATTTTCTTCAATTTCATTATGCTCTCGGGAGGGGCACTAACAGCAAAGCAAAATTCATTGCTTTGTGAACCTTATTGGAGGCAGCTACTAAAAAAGGGGTGAAAAATTTGCAGATTTTTGGGGATTCCAAGCTGGTTATAGATTAGGCTAGGCATAAGGCCTCAATTTTTTATGTTAGGCTAGAGCCACTACTTCATGATATCAAAAGTGTGCAATCCAATCCTCTGAATGGCTCTCATTCTGCCACATTTACAGAGAACTCAACATCAAAGTTGATGCATTGTCCAACAAGGCTTTGTCTCTTCCCATGGGAGCTTTGGGTTTCTATGAGTTCATAGACAATCAGGAGACAAAAGCCATGGAATTCCAATTTTAATTCATGTGTATGTTGTTTCGATGAAGGGTGTGATAGATGTCTTGTTAGGAGAATAGTATGGATGTATCTATTTTGTTTTGTTTGACTGAAATCTTAAGCTATAACTAGTAAGAAAGTCAATTTTTTGATAGACTGTAGAATTTTGAAAGGCTCTAAAAGGTGAAGCGATGTTGTTATAAACACAAGATGTCTCATCCTTTTTTTGGACAAACAACGTGTATATTCATGTCTCTTGAATATAAAGTTTTTTTCTGTGAAAAAAATAAATGAATTGATTAAGTGATTATATTTGGTGATGTATTATTGAGCTCCCTGTAAAACATATGCTAAGGATACAAGGGCCACATAACATTTCTAAATCATTCATTAAATTCATTGGATATATGATAGATGTAAGGATATGTGTTATAGAAATATCCATATACATGTACTCTATGTTGGCGATTGAATAATGAGTGTCCAATTGGTCGATATAAATTAAAAGCAAAATCTATAAAGCCTCTTATTTTAGCTATGAAGATCTTCATAAAGCCATGCTTCCTCGTATTGAATGCGTTTGCAGCCCAAGGGAAACATACCTTTAAGATAGACACATCCCATTGCATCTCTCCATATTGCCATTTATGTATTCCCAAGTGACACTTGCAAATTCCTTACATAAATTGTTCAGATGCTCGAAGCTCTGGCCACAAATCTTTGGACGAACCATTCCACATAGCATGGAAAATATTCAATAACTTCAAAGAAAATATTGTTTTTAATGTGAGTAAAGTAATGAGTCTTTAACATACCCGACCCACATTTTTGGTAATAAAGATCCAAAATTATGTTTAGATTATTTATATTTATATATATTTCAATCTTCATTAATAAAACCCATTATACATCCATCTTTTTTCTTCGATGGAATGCACATCCTAGGGAAACCCTCTAGGAACTTCCCCTCATTCTGAGGATGGTACCTAGTGTAACCCATTCAATTGCAGTTTTGGTAACCTAACTCAATGGGGACATCACGTGAGGCCTAACAATATGCACAAAGGCATCTAGCCTAGGGACTTGACCCATGACCTCTTGCTTGTAATTCACAATACTCGATCACTCGAGCTAACCCACCATGCTAATTATACATCCATCTCTATGTATTGAATGTGTTTGCAAGTTGAGGGTAACATACCTTTAAGATAGACTCATCCCATCACTTCTCTCCATATTGTTGTTTTATGTATTCCCAAGTGATGCTCTTAGATTCTTTATGTAAATTGTTCGGGTCCTTGGAGCTCTAGCCACATATATGGTCTTTGGACAGACTATTCCATAGAGCATGGTGGATATTCATTAACTTTGTAGAATGTTTCTTTTAACGTGAGTAGAGTAATGGGCCTTTATCATACTCGACTCACTTTTTTGGCAATAAAGATTCAAAATCCTTATATGTGTGTGTGTGTGTGTGTGTGTGTGTGTGTGTGTGTGTCTATATATGTGTGTGTGTGTGTGTGTGTGTGTGTGTGTGTGTGTGTGTGTGTGTGTGTGTATACACATATAATATATATGTATACACACACACACACACACACACACACACACATATATATATGTATGTATATATATGTACAGTACACACACACACATATATATGGAGAAAAAAATCATGTAATTTTGTTACAAAATTACAATAGCGGTTGCCTTCTGGCATTCCTTTTTGCATTGTTAAAAAAAATCATGTTATTTTATTACAAAATTACAACAACATATGCCTTCTGGCATTCCTTTCTGCATTTTTGCATGAGAAGTTTGATTTCAAAAAATATACATCTTGTTCCTAACATCTGTTAGCTGCTGTCATCATATAGATACAATCCTGAAAATCTTATTATATATACATTTGAACTGCCACAAGGCAACAAAAAATTCTATAAAAAATGGCTTTTATAGCCTACATGTCAAGCTGAGAACCAAGGGGAGTGAAGATACTCGAAGGTCCCTTGAGGACCATTTTTCCATGTTTTCCATGTGCCTTTGTTCAATGCCACTCCACCTTTGGAAATTGAGTCCACTTTGTTGTTTTTATCCCTGTAGACATGGGAAATGGAAAAGGAGGAGAAAGAGGAAATGAATCTTTTGATTTTCTCCAATATTGGAAATAAAGCAAAATTGTGAAGTATGTGTGTTCCCTTTATTATGTTAACAATGTTATCCCCTACCCTAGGGATAATGAAGGAGATCACGTCTCGAGGCCCACAGTTCCTATACATGGAGTACCAAGAGTCGGACGACTTGAGCATGACCCCAGAGTGCCCCTCTTTTCTTCAGTGCAGTCCATTTATCATCAACAATATCCATCCCACCAGCTTGGTCCTAAAGTTATCGTAAGTCTTGCTCCGTGAGGTAATGAGACCGGGTATCATGGTATGTGTCACTCTGATTTTTGAAGCACTTGAATATGTTGCATTGAATTCTCCTTCATTTCATAAATTTTTCTTGGAAATTATGCTCTTTGACTTGTTTATACCTAGAAGGGTGACATGGTGCCCTAGTAAGTTGATCTCCCTTTAGGATGGGTTGCCACTGGGTGGGTCTGTGAAAGGTCATCTTCTGTTCCCTCCATACTTACCACTTTTCATCTTTATTCCTCTCATATCCCCTTACCTTTGTTCGATCATTGGGATTGGTCAGACTAAGAAGGGATGTACCTTGCCTTGTGGGAAGAAGGGGATAAAGGCCCAGAGGGTAAAAGTAGTTGGCAAAAGTTAAAATCCAATGTTGAAACCTTTGAGATGCCTCACCCAGGGATTCCCGAGAATGTTGTAACAAGCTTCTCAGTAAGAAAAGGGAACCCATAAGATAAATAAAAACTCAAGGTACTAGCTGATGGATAGGAGGTCTCATCACAAGCCGACCTATTATGACCATGGGCATGTAGCGGCATGACACTACCAGCTATCTGGTCACCAAACCAGGGCAGTGGCTCTTGGTGGCATAGCCAAGAGAAAGGGGGTCTCATCACGAGCCAACCTTCTCATCCCCGTGAAATGTTTATGGATAATGTTATCACCTCTAATCATCAAGCTAGGACGGTATCCCTCAACTATTCCCTTGAAGCACAAAAGCAAAAGATAAAAAACAGTAAAGCTAAGAGTAAAAGGCAATGAATGGGATAGGAAACAATATCATTTATGACAAAGTGCAGCTTGCCCTCTACAAAGGCACCCACGGGTGAGACTTACATTTCCCTGTTATTATTGCACCCCATGCCCAAATACTTACCCCATGCCACCTCATACATTTACATGACCTGGATTGGCTCCCACCTGGGAAACACCCCAAACTTAAGGAAGGTTAGCCCAATAGGACACCATGAGACCTTATCCAAACCTAACTTGTCAAATTGCATAACGTCTTTGAGAATTTGTCTGGGTTAAGGGGGGTTTGATGCACATGTTTGGGTAATTTAATTATTGGATGTGATTTACATGATATGATCCCTGTGACTTATGAACCCCTAGAGGGAGTACTTGTTGTTGCTGCAGGACCTTGCATGGTGGACAGGTACACATGAGGGAATGATTAGCTCATACCTTCATGGGGGCTTAAATCCCATAGATGGATGTTGTAACCCCAACCAGGGGCAAGAAGACATTGAATATTTGCACTAGGAATAAAGAAGGGCATTCCCTTTGGAGGCACCCTGGTAGACCTAGACCCAAGGGGATCTTGTTCTTCCTTATGCATGTTGGCCCTTGAAGGCCCAGGACGTTTTCATTTTGGAGGCAGTTGTGAGCTTAGTGGCACGTGTGGGCATCATCTGGGGCCTTTGGTGGCCAAGCGTTCTACATTCTAGGCCCAACATTCTACCTTAAGACCTCAACATCACTCTAGAAGGGAATGACGTCACCCTTGGAGGTGTCTTTAGATGACAATTAATTTTATTATGTCAAATTTGGATTTTAGTGTAAATTGGTCAGGTCAACCTTAATTTTAACCTAAAATTACTTAAGGATCAAAGTTTTGTATAAATAGAGATAAAGTACTCTCATTTTATCATAAGAACTCCTCACACAAGAGGAAGAGGACTGAAATTGGTGCCCTACTTGGGATTTTATTAGCTGAAATTGTGATGTGCACCTCTCTTGGAGTCTTCTACTTGCAACTTGGATCAATTTTGGTGAAGTCATTTGGTAATCTAGTGTTTTCATGCATGATTATTCTTGGTGAAGTAAGTAAATCTGATTTTTGTCATTACTTTTGAATGGTTATGGTAGATTTTCTTGCTCATGATAAAGATTATGGAATTGCATGCTTGATAAACCCTAGTAGTGAAGAATTTAAGTTACTACTTCTTCACTTTGTATTTGCTAGACTTAGCCTAATTGGTTTATATTGACAAGCCTCCAAAGCCCTAAAGTACTAGCTCTTTAGAGATCTTGATCAATTGTGATTGTATATAATATTTCTTCAATTATCTAAGAAGGAGGGAAAACACTAGGGCCTAGAAGTGCCTACTCTCTAGTAGCTCACCTCCCCAAAGATTGAATCCTAAGAAGACTTAAGTTACTACTCTTCTAAGATTCATCTTTTACTTGGATAAACATAATCATTTTGTTGCTTACTCCAACCTAATGTTTTTGAATTGTTGACTCCATAACCCTTTAAAGGCACTGGTCCTTACACTCCTTTTGTAGAGAGATCAAACCAACACTCAAACCTTGAACTTTATAGCTTTCACTAACTAAAACTAACTCTAACCTAGACTAGATAACTAATTTACATGTTGTTGTTATAGATCATTGTTACATCCATCTTAATGCAACAAATTTTCTGCATAAACTACATTTAATGCTAGCTAAAAACTTCTAAATTAGCTTGGGACAACTGATTATCATTCTGCCTAGTAAAAGATATATTTTCATTGTCTTTTCAAGCAATTTAGAAGAATATTTATTGCAATTGTTATAAAATACTTATTGTTGTTGTAAAATTTCATTTTGTTGCATTTTTATATCAACTAACATACATTTCAAAGGTTTATCTTCTTATTGAAGCACTAACATCATTTTGTACTTGAAGCCGCCATATTTTTTCCTGTTGTTTTGTTTTGGGCAGGTACACTTCATCCATTACATTTTCTTCATCCCTTAAGACATAAAGACCTTTTGACTTGAGAGACCAATGAGAGGGGGGTATCTTTGTTGGATCATGTTGTCATTGATGCCAATGGTTTGATTGATTGATTTCATTTATTGATGTCAAGTGATTGATTGATGCCAAAGGATTGATTGATTGATGTCAAATGTAATATGTATTGTCCTTTATGAGAATGGGTAGATGTCAAGTATATGATGCATATGATGTCATGCATAGATGAAGATGGATCAATGAGTTATCATTGATACATGATGCAAAGATGAAGATGGATTGATGTGATTTCCTTGATATATGATGCATAGTTAGATTGATCATTATAGTCTTATCATGGTTGATAAAGTGCACAAATGGATGAACTCCAAAGTGGTCCCCTTATGGTGAAAGCCCTCACATGAAGACGCTTTGTGGTTGAGTTATCCTAGAAGAATGGTTGGAGAACCCATGCTTGATTGGAGAATAACGAATTGAAGATCAGTGAATTTGTTAGTGAAACTATCCTAGATGGATAGTGTTTGTCATGCTATTTCCGATGGTATGTGGAATGTCACATAAATCATCATGGTTTGAGAGTTATGGCCTTACAAAGATGGAGGACCCTCATATGTAGGCTTGAAGCCCCAAAAGGTCAAGAAGTCAAAGAGCTTGCAAAGAATAAATTATTATTTAAATGATAAAGTGAAGTGACAAGGTCAAGGAGGATTATTTAAATAATAAAGTGAAGTGACAAAATCAAAGAAGATTATTTAAATGATAAAGTGAAATGACAAAATCAAGGAGGAATATTTAAATGATAAAGTAATGGAGAACTTTGGAATTATGGAAAGTGGTTAAACCTAAAATGAGGAAAATAGGTTAAGTGACCTAGAAATGGGTTAAGTGACCTAGAAGATGAAGAGTATAAATAAGAGGCAAGAGTCTCTTGTGAAAAACACATTTTGTGTGTATCTTTTGTGAGTATCTCTTGAGCATGATTGAAGATCTGTTCTGAGAGAGAGAGGGTATGGAGGATCTCATGAATGCATCAAAGTTTCAACATGTATGAGATCATGACGAAAAAAGTCTCGGAGGTTCATAAACCCTAGTTTCTGAGGTGTACGCGGGCTATAGTGCACCAGGGCGTGTACATACGCGGGCTATATGAAGACAGAGTGTGTATTGTGGATGAAGTCATGGAGATTGATGGTTGAGATGAGGACATGCTCTTGAATACTGAAGCAGGTTCCAGATCTGCATTTTATGGGCTCAGATCTGCCATAGAAATTCTGGTATGGTTATATTATTGTCTTGATGGATACTATTGCTTGTTGAGTGTTGAATGCTAAAGGCATTCTTGGTATGGTTGTTATGATCTAATTTGTGTTGGTTGATGGCGTGAGAAGCACTCTTATGATTCAGTGTTGATATGATTGTTATAGTATACTGGTTTCTTATACATGATTGAGTAGCATTCATTTTGTATGGTTGAGAAGCATGAATAAGTTATTGGAGAGCTTGGATGTGTTGTGACTGGCTGTGGGTCAGTTTGGACAGTGAAAGACATAAGAGAATATGATTGCAGGTTGCAGAAGATATGAGTTGATTTTGAAGAGAAAACCCTAAGCAACTCAGAAGGCATATGCAGGTTGTAATACATACTGACCATGTACATACGTAGGCTATAGTGAGCTAGGGTGCATACACATGCGGGCTGCACTACTGACAGGTCGTGTACCTGTGACAGATTGATATATGTGGAGGATTGTTGCCCCATCTTAGTTGGTGTTGAGGATGTAAGTTGAGTCTTTCATATAGAGCTGGTGCTTTTGTAGAGTTGTACTGTATTCAGTTATTGCTGATAAACCCCAAGGATTGAAGTCTGTAATAAATAAAAAATTGTACATACATATTGTGTTCTTTGTGTTCCTTGTGGTGATGATTTGTTGATGATATATTGATGATATATGTTGTTGATATATGTCCACATCTAACTGGTTATAAATGATAGCAATAAATAATGAGTAAATACTGATTGCTAACTAATGAGTTTTGTGTAAGAAGGAAATTTTGGGAAAAGAGCTTCACACTCATTCACCCCCCCCCTCTAAGTGTGGTCAGTGTGTCCAACAATCTTTGCATCCTTATTGTAGCGTCATCACCCCTTTAGGTCACTAGGGACGTCTCCCTTGGGGTAAACATAACATACTTCTAAACAAAAAGGGGTTTCCTATTACGGTGGCAGTGATAGGTCACCCCATTGTTACGCCAATCTTGCCTCACTTGCCTTGGGCTTTGGGCAAGTACAGATTGTGCGATAATAAACAATAAGAAGAGAATCTCCAAAGACTTGAATATGTGAGAGTTGGTTTCCAAGCGCTAGACTGAGAAGAAGGAGGAGGGTTGTAAATTCACTTTTATTATTTGTGGCTTCACCAAGATCGGATGAAAATGAGATAGAGGAGGAGACATATAGATGAATTATTCCACCCGCACCCCCTTTCGAGGGGTTGACTTGGGTTTATCCATCGTAGAAATCCCATGGAATGCTTTTGTTGATTTCTAGTAGAGGGGAAGGTGGGGGAGTGGAAGAGGAAGAGGGCTTGGAGGAGAGAGACTCTTAGGATGAGAGGGTGGATATAGCACAATGGATATGGGGAATATATTTCTCATCGAAAATGGATTTGTTTTGGGCATTCCAAATTCCCCAACAGACCATAGGAGGAAGGCCTCTATATTTGGAGAAACTTGGGTTTTCCCACCAGGATTTAAGGGCTTCTTGGATGGTATCTCCTTTCTAATCAACGTTGAATTTGAGGGAGCTTTTTATGTTGACCCAAACTTCAATAGAATATGAGAAATATAAGAAGAGATGGTGCTTCATTCTTCATGGATTTTGCAGAGGGGGTATCTGCTTGGCCCTGTGAAGCTTATCTTCTTTAAATTTTCCCAAGTTGGGGCCTTTCCTTTGAGGAGGAGCCAATTGAAGAGTTTTGTCTTTGTTGGATAGTTGAGCTTCCAAATAATTTTCCCCACAATAGAGGAGGAGGAGTCTCCACTTCTGTAAGAAGTGCTTCATATCCCGACTTGGCAGTGTATTTTCGTTTTGGATTGAAAGACCAGATCAATTTTTCCGCTTCATAAAAAATTTGTACCAGAGATTCATTTAATGTTTAGATATACTGGTCCCAAACTGGTGCAAGATTTTCTAAGATCCCTAGATCTCTCCAGGAGAGCTACTTATTTGGACCGAGATCTCCTATGTGAATTTGGTTTAAACAAAAGAAGCCTAGTTGGTGAATGATCTGGAGGATTGGCTCTAGGAAAAGATGATTGTTGGAGAAGCCTATCTAAGGGTCCTTGTCGATCATTATTTTCTCTCCATTTCCCACTTTCCAGATGAGCAAATTGGGAAGGACTGGACAATGGATTTCCAAACAATAGAGCTATTGACTATAGATTTTCAGGGTTTTCTTATCCAGAGCATAAGAGAGTCATTGGGAAAATATTTTCCTTTGAAGATTATGAACCAAAGTCGATTATTGTTTATTAGGTTCTACCCATTTTTTGTTGTCAATGCT
Source organism: Picea engelmannii (assembly GCA_009831015.1). Taxonomy (NCBI): domain Eukaryota; kingdom Viridiplantae; phylum Streptophyta; class Pinopsida; order Pinales; family Pinaceae; genus Picea; species Picea engelmannii. Next base: position 177,109 of record ML803062.1, read on the forward strand.
TTTCCAAAGAGATGAATATCTTTGAGACCCCAGCCTCCTAATATTTTTGGGAGGGAAATCTTCTTCCATGAATCCAGAATAAGGTTTTTTTGGTCCTCTTATCCAGCCAAAAGATATATGAACACTATCTTTCTGAGTTTTTTGAGAGTTCCTTTTGGGACCCATGCAAGAGAGGTCCAATATATAGGAATAACTTCAATGACATATTTGATTAGAACCGATCTTCCCACTCTAGAGAGCCATTTGTTGTACAAGGATTTGATTCTCTTTTCCACTTTTTCTATTAACCATTTCCAGTATTGAGAGAGATAAGTGTTTGGATTTAGAATGAAACCAATATATTTTAGACCTTCCGTCATTGAGTAACTAACAACCCTGAGAGAGTGTTTAATATGAGTTTTTTCTTGGATGTTTTGTCCTCTGAAGATCAGTGATGGGTGGCTGAATTGGCATACTTTTAGGACCCATCTAATACCTTTTTGTTTACCATTTTTCGTTTATCACTTCCTTTTTTATACTTTCCTTATCCGGTTTTTCCTTACTTATCATCAAGGTACGAATCTTTCCCCATATGCCATTTTTACACTATTTTTTCATATTTCTTAAAGGAAATTGTTACTTTCATGTACTAATACTGCTACACAGGAGTAATACAGTAGTTGCAACTCCAAGTGCATTTTTTGTTGCTGCAATTCCAGGCACAATCCAACTATCGCAACATGGGATAACCATTGTAATTTTGTGTACAATCCAACTGTTGCAACTCCAAGCACACTCTTCGTGTTGTGACTCCAAGTACATCGTTTCTACAACTCCAATTAAAGCCTGCCAACACAACAATCAATGTTGCAACCAACAGTTGGGAAATGGTCTTCACATAGGAAGGCGACATGAGGCAAGTAGGTGTTACACATTATTTTCGTCATCCCTATGACCGTTAATGATGTAAACCTATATGTTTCCTTCAGAGGGGTCAGTGGCCTAAGTTCCTGAAGAAAGAAGAGAGAAGAACTTTTCCTGAGAAAAGAAGTTGCATTCTCCTTTGTAAAAACCCTATTAAAGAGGATGTTCGCAGGTTGCTATATAGGCAAGGTGCAAAAATGCCTGATTTTCGCAGGTTGCACCATATCTAGGTCGCGAAGTGTTCACAGGTTGCTATATAGGCAGGGTGCGAAAATTCTCATACGTGGGAAAAACGAGCATCTTCTCGATGCTTCTAGAAGGAGAAACTTCCATGGTGAGGTGGCATCCAAATGGTTTGGATCTTACTCACTTTCATGATTTAGTGGGATCATCCTAACCTCTTCACCTTATCCTCTTCAACTTATAAAAGGAGAGGAGCTCTCATGGAGAAGGGTAGCTTTTGATTTTGGAGCTTGGATTGGATTGAGCTTTGGAGATTGTTAGCTTGGCTAGATGAGCCATTTTGTCCAGATAGATTGTGAATATTATCAGATCTATGCTCTCAGAATTCTTGGAGTGGAAGTGTGTGGGGAACGAAGGACAGTTGGAAGGGACCTTATGACATCAAGGCCATGTTTGTAATCTCTCTTTCACATTTAATATGATACAGTAATATGATTATTTTTTATAAATCTTGTTGTGTTTTATTGTATGATTCCTTGATCACATACATAGGTTTATATTGAGTTTATGCTATTACTGTCACTTTGGTTGGTTGCGTTTTTTTGAAGGTTCATCATTGTATGAGTGTTGGAACAGAGCTAGGATGGCGATGGCGAGAGGAATCAACGTTTAAACGGTATGTCACCTTTCCCTCTTTAGTTAGTAAATTCAACATCTAAAACTTAAGGAAAGCATCATGTTCTGGTGTGTTTTGTTCTAGATCTAGGTGGATCTAGGGAGATCAGTTAGTGTCCGCACCTACTGATTTATCCCATAACAAAATTGGTGACTCCACTAGGGAACGGATTGTTTCCTAGTTAGTCTAGTTTCCCTTGCTTTGATTGCTTGATTTCTAGTCTCTGAGTCCATGGGAGATCCATCCAAACTCTCTGGATATGAAAGTTCACTTAGACTCTTTGTCCTTTTTCCAAATTCCTTTTGATTACAGACATTTCCGCACTTCACCTGTATATAGCCTGCGAAAAAAATTGATTTTTGCACCTCATTGTTTAAACTAGTGCGACATTTTCGCACCCTACCCATTGCTAGCCTGCGAAAACTGTTGATTTTTGCACTGTAATATATTGTTGGCTTGCGAACTTGTTTGTAATTTTTTTTTGGATTGGGTTTTGTTATCTTTTGATGCCCAGTTTTGCTTTGATTAGCTGGATTGAACTTTTGTAGCCTATATTGATCTATTTACAATCTGCTTGACATTCTTTGAGTTGCTTTTAGCCATCTTTGCTTTGTTTGGTTTTGAAGGATTAGTCTCTTGCTTTGAGTGTCTTTCAATTACAAAGCGTGTGTTTTCTTTAGAATTGTTTATGGAAAGATCAGATTTCTTCTGAATAGTTCACTTTAAAAGAAAACTTTTAGTTTGGGTTTCTTTGTTTTAAGAAAGTTCATTATTGCTTTTAGTGAAATTTTTGAAACAAAAAGATTTAGTTTTTGATTTATTTTAGATTGGGGGCATCCTTGCATTTGAAGTAGAGAAATTGCATGATTCTTGGCATTTTTTGGTCTTAAATTCTGAAAAATTTCCCCCCTCGTGGCCGGGGGGGGGTCATGAATCGTGTATTGGTGTACAGTCTATTTTGCTCATTTCTTAAAGATATTGATATTGATGAGTTTTTTTTTAAAATGTTGGGACATTGTGCATCCAAGAATGATAAATGTTGTATCCTTCTCGTAGCATAGCTCTCATCGAAATGAAAAGATTGCATCTTCATCTCTTTGCATAACTTTCGAGTCGGTCAAAACACCATATTGTCCACGCGATCTTCCTTTTGAGTAACAACAACCTTAAAAATAAAGCACTTATAAAAATTGATTAGACATTTTTATATTTTCTGGTAGCAAACCTACATTAGATTAGTTGTAGGGCTTTGGAATAGGTGTGAAAGATAACTTTCCAAAGCTGCAAACAAACATAGTAGCTTGTGATAGGGAGAGTTAAATCCACTTACTACATTTTGTCCTGGGAAGCCCTTCTCACACAAGGGTCAATCACGAGGTTGCATTAAGATTGGCAGAGTTACACACCCTGCTTTGTTGGTCTTGGTGTAGAGATTGTGCGTATTATGGGGGTCACTTGAAGGTATACCCACAATTATGAATGGAATCCTTTTGAGTTGATTTCGGGCTAGATACCCTGCCTTTGCGCATGGATCAGACTGTCAACTATTTCCCCAGGCATCACTGTAGTAATTGGTAACCTTAGTGGCGTTTCTCTTTAGGTTCTTTACACAAGGTAATTGTGGAGGGGCAAGTCTTCACGGTACCTGGAATCGACGTTGGCCAAAATCACTCGGGCTCCTTGGAGGGTATACCCACGATTATGTGTGGGAGCTTGCACCAAGGCGTAAGTCTGTTAAGCAGGTCGTCAACGTAACTTTTCCACCCACTCTATCTCAGCCCCTTCTTACATTGTTCTTGCGACGTTGGATTTCATCACCAACTAGTGTGCTCATTGTGGGAAGGTTTTGTTTGTTTGCTTTCTTACTAGATTTTTAGTGTGTGTTGTTTGTTTTCCCTAGTGGACTCTAGATTGGTTTTTTATTTGATGGCGTCATCTCCCAAAATTACCAATGAAGGAACCTCTGCTACAGGGGAACCTTTTGTTTTTTCTTCTTACGAGAACATTGGTCCTCCTCACATCGCTACTTTGAGCCTTCCAGGTCTCACAATTGGATTACCAGTATGGTTGTTTTCCACTCAGGTAATCCCGAATGCAGTTAGTGCTTCAGTTGTAAGCACTTCCCCCCAAGAACATCAACCTCATGTTAATCCTTCACCGTCTTCACCAGTAGGATCTTCTTCGCCTTCTTCACTTGCAAGGTCTTCTTCCATTTCATCTTCTTCGCCGAGTGAAAGCTCCAAAGCTAGTAACTCGGTCGATAAGAAGAAGAAGAAAAGGAAGAATAAGAAGAAGAAAAATAAACAAGGATCTAAAATTCCAGCCACTTCCAGACATGTTGAAAAGAAACCAATTACTGTTGATCGTGTTGGGAGTGTTGATAATGTCAAGAACACCCAAACGAATCGTAAGCCCAAGTATCCTTGCAGGCTTTGTAAGGGTAGACATATTCTTAAGGATTGCCCTGGTCTATTCAAGGTTATAGAAGTATGGTCTACACACCCTCGCCAACCCATGTTGTCAGCCTTTGAACAACATGTTGATGACCTCCCGTCAACTAGTCAAAATACCCTTAGGAAGAAGAAAAGTAGAGTCAAGTTTCCTTGTAGGTTATGTGGAGGGAGTCATCAAACTCACCTTTTCCCTCATATGGACGAAGCCTCAAAATTACTGGAAGACATGACGGTTTCACCGCCTCAACTTCTATCTTTTTATCGCAAGATTTCTTTCAACCCACTTGTAGTTGATGCAATGATCAATCTGGTTCCCTCGTCGGTCAGTCTGGTTGATCATGTAGTCAATATGGTCATGTCCTTAATTGAACCAGTTGACAAAGTGGTCGATCCGATCCCATCTTCGGTTGATCCCACTCTCCCTTTAGAGAGTGTTAACAAAGTGGTTGATCTGATCCCATCCTCGGTCGATCCCACTCTCCCGTCAGAGAGTGAAACCCAAGCGGTCGATCTGTTTCCACTTGTCGACCCTATTCTCCCCTTGGAGAATGAAACCCAAGTGGTCGATCTGATCTCTCCATCGGTCGATCCTACTCTCCCGCTAGAGAGTAAACCCAATACTGCCCATGTTTTTCTCGTTGATACAGAATCTACCATGCCGGTGGGTATTCCTCCTTCTCCCATGGAACCCCCTCCAAATAATGAGGCCATCCGTTTTGATTGGGGTGTGCTAACTAGACCTCGTCTTCCCTCTCACATTCCTTTCCAGATTACAGTATAGGTTTGTGGTCAAGACATTCCTCAGACACTGATAGATGAAGGTGCGTCCGTTAGTATTTTGTCCTCTTTTGCTTGGCAAGATTTGGGTTTTCCTCAGCTTGTGTCGGTTACGCAGAATCTGTTAGCTTTTAACAGAAGAACCAGTCAACCTTTAGGGACCCTTCCTCGATTTCCTATAACTTTGGGAGGGAAAACTGTCTTTATTGATGTCATGGTAGTCCAAGACCCCTTGGATTTTTCTTTACTCCTTGGGCGCGATTATGTCTATGCCATGAAAGCTATTGTGCCTACTCTTTTTCGTGTGATATATTTCCCTCACGATGGACGAGTTGTGACTGTTGATCAACTTTAATTCATTGACCCTGACTGGATTACCTCCCTAAATGGTTCTTATATGCAGATGGTACTGCCCCCGCCACAGGTCAATTATGTGGTGTTGTCGCCCATGGCTTCAACTTCTAATGACTTAGATCCAGTAGTTGACATGGTGATCTCTTCGATAGGGTTGTTAGAGCCTGATCTCTTTACTCCTATCGCAACCCTCGACATGGTGTCCTTCCAGAGTGTGTTTATGCCTTCCAGTAAAGACCTCTTCGAAGCCATGACCGAGTTTTGTCCCTTGACATCGTGTCCTTCCAGAGCATTGTCCTATTGGAATCCATGATCAAGAAGAGAGTCGAGGATAGTTTTTGCGTCTCTGAGGCAACCTCGTTAAAAAATGAAACAAAGGTCTTTGAGCATGGTTTTCTGATTTCAAGCTCGTTAAAAAATGAAACCACTTACGAGGATAGTTTTTTCGTCTCTGTGGCAACCTCGTTAAAATATGAAACAAAGGTTATGAGCATAGTTCTTGTTTTTGTGTCAATCTCGTTAAAAAATGAAATAGTTTCCCCCCTCTCTATTTGAGTCAAGTCCTTCGTCTAGTATTTGAAGTTTCATTTCATTCTCCTTTACAGTTGGATGAAATGAAGCTTGGGGGGCATTTGCTTTCAACCTCTGGACTTCATGTTGAATTTAGAGCCACTATTTTCTTAAGCTAGGGGCTAAGTACCAACCATCCTTGTGTTATGCGTTGGGAAGTCCAAGCATAGTTTTCTATGGTTCAAGCTTGTGTAAAAATGAAACCACTTACCTCAAGCATAGTTTCCTCTGGTTCAAGATTGTGTAAAAATGAAACCAGGTCCAAGTATAGTTTCCTTTGGTTCAAGCTTGTGTAAAAATGAAACCAGTTCCAAGCATAGTTTTGTTTTGTATTAAAGCTTGCATAAAATTGAAAACAATCCCAAGCTTAGTCTTTGTTCTTTCTCATGCTCGTAAATACATGAGAATAAGTTATTGAGCTTAGTATTTGTTCTTTCTCGTGCTCGTAAATCAATGAGAATGTAACTGAGTATAATTTTATCACTTTTTTGGACTCGTAAAGGTTATACGGAAAAGGAACCCACTGGAGTTCCCTTTAAGCTCTTTTTAGACTCTCTAAACATGAAAAGGTTGTCGAACAATCTTGTTCTTTTCACGCTCGTTAAAGTATTTGAAGAAAACGTATATTGAGCGATATTTTATCTCTTTTTTGGTCTCATCAGACTACTTTACGAAAAAGGAACTGAGAGAGCTCTCTTTAAGTGTTTTTTATACTCTATAAACATGAAAAACCCCTGAGTTTTCTTTCTTTGGACTCATAAAACAAACATTGAAAGGCCCATGTGGGACCGAACCACTCCTTCCTAGGGTTTGTTAAACATACTCCGAGGGTCTCATCCGAAGGATGAGCTTACATTTCAAGCATCTGTTATCCTCCTCAAGCTTGTGTAAAAATAAAGAGGTACTCGCCAAAAATGGTGGGGGAAAATTTGGGAAAGAAATGTGTCTAAACCTGTATTCCATGGAAGAGTTTCTTTTGAACATGACACCCTTTCACTCGCCTTGTGTATAGGTTGGAAAATCCACTCGTCTCTTGATCATACTCCTTATAATATTACCTGTTGGTTTGTGATCCCTGTTGTTGAGTCAATATTTCCAAGATAGTTGTCGTGTCGTCAATATGTTCAAAGAGAAGTTCAACCCGGAAAGCCTTCTGTTGCATCAACCATTTATGCAGTCCTTAAGCCTTCTATTGTGTCAGCCATCCCTAAGTCAGTCTTGAGTTACTGGTTACTCTGATCTACATCAAATCTTTTTACCCATTTCGTGTCATTGATGGGGGATACATTAAGGCTCTCATGTGATGAGTCTTTTCCTGTCGACTTCAACTCATTATCCAATAATTAGACTTAGAAACTAATTGGTACCTTGGAACTTGCATGCCTAAATGGAAGATTTTCTCACTTTCGACAGTGGGTTTTCATTATTGACCCCTGATCGAAAGATTCCACTGAGTGTTCGACTTCAACTCATTAATTCACATTCGTTGGATTGTACTAGTGTACCTTGAGAGTCATTGACATTAATGGTGATTTCCCTCACACTTGTTAATGGTATTCATTAATGACCAGTAATCAAGTGGTTTCTACCATGTTCGACTTCAACACATGTATTCGCATGGTTAGATTCATACTTAGAGTGGTGGAGATGAAGACCCTGAATATTTTCTGGCAGATTCAGGTTGCATTGGAGTATATTTAGTTTGTACTGTTGCATAGATCCACATTGTATGTCTCATGGCTATATTCAAATTTGAGTCTTTAACACATAGATCCATAGTGTATTTTTTGGTGGCTATGTTCATATTTGAGTCATATTGGCATGGATCCACAGTGTATGTTTGGTGGCTATGACCTGTCTTACTTGATAAGGATCTTCGCATGTCGACATTTATGCTCTGAGTCATTTGTATTCTGAGTATGGAAATGCATACCTTAGTGATGATATATTATTGTACTGTATTTCCTTGTTTGTTGGCAGGTTTCCGACCAACTATTCCTTGTTCCCTACACACACTCAACAAAGTATTTTAGCTATCACTTTGTTCTAACTTCATACTTTGGGGGTCTCTCTGTTACACATAATTTTCGTCATCCCTATGACCATTAATGATGTAAACCTATATGTTTCCTTTAGAGGGGTTAGTGGCCTGAGTTCCTGAAGAAAGAAGGGAGAAGAACTTTTCCTGAGAAAAGAAGTTGCATTCTCCTTTGTAAAAACCCTATTAAAGAGCCTAGCAACGTATATGTGGCATAGGGCCTAAGGACCCATTGAATGAGGTAAAAGGCTCCATTCCTTTCGCTCACTCCGTGGGTTTCTGGATTAACATTGATTGAAAAGGCCTAATCATCTGGAGAGCCGAACAACCCCCAACATAGACTTAATGCTTTATCTCCTATGTTCGCAGGTTGCTATATAGGCAAGGTGCGAAAATGCTTGATTTTCGCAGGCTGCACCATAGCTAGGTTGCGAAGTGTTCGCAGGTTTCTATATAGGCAGGGTACGCAAATGCTCATACATGGGAAAAAATAGCATCTTTTCGATGCTTCTAGAAGGAGAAACTTCCATGGTGAGGTGGCATCCGAATGGTTTGGATCTTACTCGCTTTCATGATTTAGTGGGATCATCTTAACCTCCTCACCTTATCCTCTTCAACTTATAAAATGAGAGGATCTCTCATGGAGAAGGTTAGCTTTTGATTTTGGAGCTTGGATTGGATTGAGCTTTGGAGATTGTTAGCTTGGCTAGATGAGCCATTTTGTCAAGATAGATTGTGAATATTATCAGATCTATGCTCTCATAATTCTTGGAGTGGAAGTGTGTGGGGAACGAAGGACAGTTGGAAGGGACCTTACGACATCAAGGCCATGGTTGTAATCTTTCTTTCACATTTAATATGATACAATAATATGATTCTTTCCTATAAAGCTTGTTGTGTTTTATTATATGATTCCTTGATTACATACATAGGTTTATATTGAGCTTATGCTATTACTATCACTTTGGTTGGTTGTGTTCTTTTGCAGGTTAATCATTGTATGAGCGTTGGAACGGAGCTAGGATGGCAATGGCGAGAGGAATCAATGTTTAAATGGTATGTCACCTATACCTCTTTAGTTAGTAAATTCAATATCTAAAACTTAAGGAAAGCGTCATGTTCTGGTGTGTTTTGTTCTAGATCTAGGTGGATCTAGGGAGATCATTTAGTGTCCGCACCTACTGATTTATCCAATAACAGTAGGTGACGAAAAGAAGAATCAATTTTCCTATCGAGTCAGCACACGCCCGATCTTCACTAAAGTTTGGAAAAATCGATGTAACCGGATGAACAGTCGAATTCTCATGGTTGTCCATCCATCTCTTTGTATAATTTTAGACATTGGTCACACTGTATAAGAAACTCATCTTCCCAAGATCAGAGGAGGCGGAAATTATTCTAGCAATCACATTATGATGTTACTGTAACTTTCAGACTTCCACAATACAATTATGTTTCTTCTCCATGCTCGTGTAATGGTGTGTTGAACGATCATGCTATTTTGATTTCATAGCTCAGTACCTTGCCTAAGGAGGTAGGGCCCCCTCCGTAGTTAGGTATTGCCTATATATTATCATAGGATTTAAATATTTCATTTATGTTTATTTGTTTCAATGATTATTTCACTTCTCATCTTGGTGCAATTCTAGATTTCGTAGAACAACAATTACAATTTGTGTGTGGTTAGTATTTAATTTCTTGTTGTTGGGAGTTCTGCAAATCTGAACTGCCATTCAACATTGATTCAATTTCTATGAGTTTTTAATGGTATATACTACTACAACTCTAGCCACCGCAATTCGCATAGTTGTAATTCTTGTCTTGTCGGAATTTGCGTTGCTGCAATTCGCTTTGCTGCAACTCACGTGACTGTGGTCTATTTTGTGTTACAACTCCATTGTTGCAACTTCGCTTGCAGCTGCACTTTAGTTCATTTCTTTTAATTTATCATAGCTTTAGTCCTCAATAGTTTTGGATTGTTATTATATTGGATTGTCATTGGATGTGTGAAAACACAATTGTTACAACAAAACAAGATCTTCGTTATAATTAACAAGTCACCAGTAAATCATAGTATATATTTAACTTCCGTAAGTGTGATTTCAATTCCAGCAAGTGTGATTTAATTTTTGCAAGTGTGATTTTAATTTTCGCAAGTATCCTTCCAGTCTTTTAAATGGTTGTCTTTTCACCACAAGAGAGAGATTCGACTGATCTTCCAGTCCTTTGAATGGATGTCTTTTCACCACATTCTGAGAGAACTCAATATAAAAGCAGAAGAGCTTTCCAAAGAAACCATGTTAATTCAAAGAGGTGCTTTCGAGTATTACAAATATTTTGATAGCACTAAAATTGAAGCCATGGAATTTCATCTTTTAATGTGTAACGGAAAAGAACAGATAGAAGAAGACAATATTTTTATTTTTTTTGAATATGCATGTATAGCAACACTTTATCCGGAAGTAACAATCCCATAAAGGCAATTTTGATAGGTTTTGAACTAATGTAACAAGTATATTCTATGAATATAAAAGATTTTTTTCTATAGAAAAATAAATAAATAAATAAAATTTCCACAAGTGTGATTTCAATTCCCGCAAGTGTGATTTCAATTCCCGCAAGTGTGATTTAATTTCTCAAGTGTGATTTCAATTTTTGCAAGTGTGATTTCCATTTCCACAAGTGTGATTTAATTTCTGCAATGCGTGATTTACTTCCTGCAAGTGTGGTTTCAAATTTGCAAGTGTGACTTTCCTTCTGTGCAAGTGCGATATTTACTCCTCTACAACTTAGGAAATAGTCTAGTTTGGTGACTTAATTAAGTATCTTGAATTCTTGAGTTGTGACATTAAAAGTACTTCATTCCTTTAACAAAACAACACTACTCTTGCATATACGGTGCACGACATTTTGTAACTAAGATACGATCTCATATTGATAATTAAATGTACACTTTTCGATTGCTCGCTAACTAATTAGAATGTAATTGAAAAGTGAGTCAATCAACATGGACTTTTGGGGTTTACACTCATTCATGTGGCTTTGCATAACTAGTCTAGCCTTAAGTTGAGCTGATCAATGGATAGAATAGATTATAATGTCATCTACAAAGAGGAGTTGTGTGAGATATACTTGGTTATTGATTGAAATACCCTTAAAGGTTCCTTGAGCAGTGGCATTTGCAATAAGTATGCTTAAGCACTCTGCTACCAGAAGGAAGATAAGTGATGAGAGAGGGAATCCTTGTCTGAGTCCCATTTCTACTCTAAATAAAGGGGATGTTGCACCATTGATAAGTATTGCAAAGGATGAGGACTTGATATAGTTCATAATCTAGGTGACAAAACTGTGAGAGAATCCCAGGTGCATAAGGAGAATGCAAATGTATAACCAGATGACCCTTTCGAAGGCTTTAGACAAGTCTACTTTGTATGCTACTGCCTTTAAATTTTTGGAATGAATAGAGTGGAAACCCTCTTGTGCTAGTCCAATTGCTTGGTGGATTTTCCTGCCCTTCAAGAAACCAAATTGCTCATCTGAATTTTTTTCTTCAAGAGTTTATTTGAGTCTTGTTATCCCCTAGCCCAGGGATAACTAAGGAGATCATGTCTTGAGGCCCATAGATTCTAGACATGGAGTACTGATATCCAGACAACTTGAGCATGGCCCCAGAGGGCCCCTCTTTTCTTCAGTGTAGTCCATTCATCACCACCAGCAATATCCATCCTACCAGCCTGGTCCTGAAGTAGTGATGGGTCTTTCTCCATGAGGTAATGAGTCTGGGTATCATGGTATGTATCACTCTGATTTTTGAATTACTTGAATATGTTGTATTGAATCCTTCTTCATTTCATGACGTTTTCTTGGAAATAATGCTCTTTGCCTCGTTTATACCCTGAAGGGTAACATTGTGCCCTTGTAAGTTAGTTTCCCTTTAGGATGGGTTGCTACTAGGTGGGTATGTGAAAATTTGTTGTCCATTCCCTCCATACTTAACACTTTCCATCTATATTCCTTCCATCCCCCCTATCGTTAATAGGGAATTGGGATTGTCTACACTAGGAAGGGTTGTACCATACCTTGTGGGAAGAAGGGGCTAAAGACCCAGAGGGTAAAAGTAGTTGGAAAGAGTTAAAATCCAATGTTGAAACCTTTGAGATGCTTCACCCAGGGATCCTTGAGAAAGTTGCGAAAATATTCTCAGTAAGAAAAGGGGACCCATAAGATACATAAACACTCAAGGTACTAGTTGATGGATAGGAGGTCTGGAGCCGACCTATTATGACCATGAGCATGTAGCGATATGACACTACCACCTATATGGTCACCAAACCAGGGTAGTGGCTCTTGGTGGAATAGCCAAGAGAAAGGGGGTCTCATCATGAACCAACCTTTTCATTTCCATGAAATGTTTATGGATAATGTTGTCACCTATGGTCATCAAGCCAGGACAGTGGCCCTCAACTATTCCCTTGAAACACAAAGCAAAGGATCAAAAGAAATAAAGCTAAGAATAAAAGGAAATGAATGGGCTAAAAAACAATTTCATTTATGACAAGGTGCAACTCGCCCTCTATAAACACACCCACGAGTAAGACTTTGCATTTCCATGTTATTACATGCACCCCATGCCCAAATACTTACCTTATTCCACCTCATACACTTACATGACTTGGATTAGATCCCACCTGGGAAACACCCCAAACTTAAGGGAGGTTATCCCAATAGGACACCCTGAGACCTTCTCCAAACCTAACTTGTCAAGTTCCATAATGTCTTTGATCATTTGTCTGGGTTAAGGGGGGTTTGATGCACATGTTTGGGTAATTTAATTATTGGATGTGATTTACATTCTATGATCCCCATGACTTATGAACCCCTACAGAGCATACTTATTGTTGTTGTAGGACCTTACCCGATGGACATGTACACATGAGGGAATGATTAGCTCATACCTTCATGGGGGCTTAAAGCCCACAGATGGATGTTGCAACCTTGACCAAGGGTAAGAAGAAATTGAATATTTGCACTAGGAAAATGAAGGGTGTTGCCTTTGGAGGCACCCTGGCAGACCTAGTCCCAGAGGGACCTTGCTTTTCCACATGAACGTTGGCCCTTGAGGGCACTGGACATCACCATCATGACCCTAGACATCATCCAGAGCTAGGGTTTTCATTTTGGAGGCATTTATTAGCATGGTGGCATGTGTGGGCATCATCTGGGGCCTCTAGAGTCCAAGCACTCTACATTTTAGGCTCAATGTTCCACCTTTAGGTCTCAACGTCACCCTAGAAGGGCATGACGTCACCCTTGGAGATGTCTTTAGGTGCTAATTAATTTTTATTATGTCAAAATTGAATTATATTGTAAATTGGCCAGGTCGGCCTTATTTTGACCTAAAAATTAATTAAAGGTTAAAATTTTGTATAAATAAACATAAGGTGCTATCATTTTTACATCACAACTCACCTCTTGCAAGAGGGAGGACTGAAATTTTCTCCCTAAAGGGGTTATTGGCAGAAATTACCAAGGCACACTTGCTTGGAGGCTATTTTGGATGCATTTTGGATCATTTCTTTGTGAAATTTTGGCAAATCTAGGGTTTTTATGCTTGATTATTCTTAGTGAAGTAAGTAAATCTGCAATTTTCATTTCATGATAAATTTCTATGGTATGTTTACTTGTTCATATGTAAGATTATGAAATTGCTTGCTTGAAACCCTAGGAGTAAGAAACATAAGGTGCTTCTTTCTTTCTCTTTATTTTGCTAGTTTTTCTTAAGAAGATAATGTCTAGACAAACTTCAAAAGCTCTAAAGTGCTAGCACTTTAGAAGCTTTGTCTAGTTCTTATTGCAATAAATATTTTTCATGAGTCTAAGGATAGGAGAAATAGTTAGGGCCTAGAAGTGCCTACACCCTAGTTGAACCTTCTCTTTTAGGCTTAGTGCTTGAGAACTTAAGGTACTACTTCTCAAGCTTCCACCTTGTTATCTTTTATACAAGTATAATCATTGTTATCTCTCCAAGTTAATGTGTTGATATAATTGACTCCAGAAACCCTAAAAGCACTAGTATCTTGTCTCTCTTTTGTTGGAAGGTTGATCAAACACTCAAACACTATTCTCTCAAGCTATTATTAGCTAAATATAACACTAACCTAGCCTAGACAACTAATTTACTTGCTGATGTTATAAATAATTGCTACAACCATCTTAAGGCAACAAATTTTCTGCATCATCTACATTGAATGCTAACCAAACACTTATGAAATTGCTTGTTACATTTGATTATCATTCTGCCCAGTAAATGCCATCTTTTCATTGTCTTTTCAAGCAATTTTGAGGCATATTTTTTGTAGTTGTTACAAAATACCTTTGGTTGTTGTAAACTTTCATTTTGCTACAATTTAATATCAGCTAGCACTTATTTTCACTATCCATTGTCTATTGAGGTGTTATTATCATATTTGTACTTGGAATTATTGTATATGCATGCTATATTGTCTTGTTCCGGGCAGGTACATCAAGCACTTCATTAACCTCATCTTTTAGACACGAACTTAGTGACTTTGGTAACCAGTGAGAGGGGGGAATATATCATGACCATAAACCTAATTTTCCATCCCTTTAGGTTATCAGGGACGCCTCCCCTGGGGTAGACCCTTCCTATCCCTTAAAAGTGAGGATTTATTATTAAGGTGACAGTGATAGGATATCATGTGTGTTACGCCAATCTCCCTTACTTTCCTTGGGCTTTGGGAAAGTATCAATTGCATGATAAGATTTTTGGCGCCGTTGTCGGGGAACACTGAGTCAATATTCCTCAACGACACTTTTTCATTAATCCTTTCCCTCAAAGCCTTCATCTTACGAATCTTACCTGGCAACTCAACTCGGGGTCATTCCCTCACTCTTTTTGATAATTCTTAAAAGGATATCTGGTGACTCCACTAACCTTTTCCAAGGTGCCACCTTACTCTCAAATTTGTGATATTTCCAAGATATGGGATCATGGCTCCTTGGGAACAAGTGTATCCGACTATTGATTTTGAAAATTTTCAAGGATACCCACATTATTTTGAAATAAAATGGTTAAACAACTCTCCAGCATTCGAAGGCCTCCCAATTACTCACATTGTAGAATTCTTGAAGTATATAAGTGAGGTAGAATTTTAAGGGGAGGATGTTCTGGTAAAACTATTCATACTTTCCCTGTCATCTTTTTTGCAAGATTGGATTAAGGGTTGTTGCAAAGATAAGGGTATATTTACTTTCGTAGACCTCATCAATAGGTTTATTGAGTTTGTGAAACCACAATGCCAGACATATGAATATGCCCTTCAAAATATCATAATAGCCTTAGAGGATGAAGGATTCACCACTGAGATTGTGGAAGATCTCAGGGATGTATACCATACTCAATACCAGGAACCCTCTGATATAGAAGGAGATATTTATGAAGAAGGTTGTCAACCCCTTGAAGAGGAGAAATATTTTTTCCATGATTCAATAGAATGGAGTAAATAATTGACTAAATAAGTGAGTTATGAGGATGAAGCACTAATATTTGCTCCTTTGTTCGATGAATCTCTCCTGCACAAGACAAAGAGAATGAGGTGAATCATTTTCCTTTCCCAGCTTTTTATGACACTTTGTTCTATGATTCAGAAGGTGAAGAAGTAAAGGAACCCTTGGAAGAGCTAGGTCCTTCATTTTATTATGAAGGCAAAAGGATGATTAAAGAGACAAGTCTTGGGGATGATGTATTGGATTCTCTTCCATTTGATGAAGTCATCCAAGTCTTTGACGCTCCTGCACAGTAAGAAGTGGACACGATAAGTTATTTCCCTTTCCAAGGTTTTGATGATGCTTTATTTTATGATTTGGAAAATGAAGAAGTATTATAGGATCCCTTGGATGCATTAAATCCTTCATGTTATAATAAAGATAGTGACATGGTTGATAATATTGATGAGTTCATACATGTTGGAAGACGTAAGTGGGATGTGATTGGTTCTTATGAGGATCCCATTTATGATATGGAAGGATATCTTTGAATGTTGCCTTTACAACAATCATATGATGTTCCTAATCATTTTGACGTTTGGCAACAAGATGATGATATAATTACAAAAGTTTCCCAAGCACCCAAGGATGACCTAGTGCAAATTTCCCCTAATGATTTTCGGTCATACCTTGATGATTTTTATGAGTATCCCTTTGAGCACTTGGATTTATTCTATGAAGAAGATTATCAACTGTCGTTGTGCTCAAATTTTGATAAAGGTGGGGACGTTGCTTGCCTGAAGCAGGATACTCATGACAAGATTTTCCAACTCCCTATGATTGCTTTACCTCGTTATGTCACTAACAATGCAGCTGGGGAACATGTCTCTTGTTTCAAGTTTTCTTTCGGGAAATTTTTTTTGTTAGAATTCAAGGGGAGGTTGAATGCCTTAAGAAGTTTATTATCTCAATATTTTATCTTTCCCTTGAGAAGTTGTCAGTTGCCCTCTAAGTTCTTGTTAATCCCTTCTCAAACCCCGGGGAGTGTTGGCGTCTAAGGTAGTCAACCCTCAGACTCTTTGAGCCACAACTTTGAGTCCTTGAACTCTCACGATCCTTTTCTGAGATGGATTGATCACTTTTCGGGAAGGGTGACTTGGAATGATTTTGCCCCTCCCTCCCACCTCCATGAGCTATACTTTAAGAATTCTTGTGATATAATGTATGTTCTAACTCATGTTTGTCTTGTGCTTAACTTTTCATTGTTTTGGTTTATGATGAAGCACAAAGAAAAATGTTATGATACATTGCTAGCATGGTTGTATTGGTTGTATGCTTACACCTAGCATTTGACAGGTCAGTATAGGTGAGTTAGGATAGGTAGGCATTTACATCCATTGTACATACCATTGCATATCATGTTTTTTTTTTTTACAGAAACGATTAGGAGATTTTTATATTAAAAACAATGGACACGCCACTAGGTTCGTTACATCAAAGAAGATTTCCTTGTGAACTGGAAAACAAATACCTGAAGATATTAAAACAAAACATAGTTTGGAAACAAAAATATTTTAGCGATCCAAAGCGGCTTCGCGTCATTACATCATTTCTAGATTGGAAGTTTTTTTTCTTTTTCGACATCGTCCACCATTCCTTGCTTTGGTCCTGAGAATGACTTTCCATCGGGCCTAGAGGGTCTTCCTCATGAGCTAGATCTGCCCAACTTGAGTTCCGGGGGTCTGGCTGGTTTGGCGACTTGGGACTGGCTTCTGCCTGAGCTTTCCCTTAACGGGGTCTTTGATTTTGGCTTCAGATTCTACTTCTTCTATCGTTCCATGGGCCTTATTTTATGCGTGCAACTCCATTGGAGCCCCCATCCACCAGGTAGGTCTTTGTCTCTTGGGCAACCTTTTTTTTCCAGGCAGTTTTTCATAGTTGCGGGCTATGTGCCCAGTTTCGAAGCAGTTTCTACACATGAAACTAAGATTCTCATAATCGAGTTTTTGGTTCCTTGAGTAGTCTGTGCCTTGAAGAATTATTTTAACTGGAAAACCTTTGGTGAAATCCATTTCTACACAGATTCATGTGAAGGTGGAGCGGGTTGGCTTGGAATCTGGGCTTCTGCAAAGGAACTTGTTGAGGCCATTGCCAATGGATTGAAGAGACACATCCCCCTAGAAATGCAGGGGAAAATACAGAAGTCTCACCCAGATTGGAGCTGAAGAGATACAGTTCGTGGAAGGGTCAAAAGTGGGGGTCCATAGTTGCATGGATAGACCTTCTTTGCCCCAGAACCATGGCCCGGAGTTAAACACCTTGTCTCTATCGCTTGTAGATTCGAAAACTACCACAAAGAACCCCTTTGCATAGGGGAAGGTAATGACTTCTCCATGTAAAAGAGGGTACCATTCGAAAGAGATCCTGAAAAGGAGATCCAGAAGATTGGGCCAGAATCCGTTAAACTTTCAAACCAAAGCGTTATTGTCGTAATGTCGAGCATTTGTTAGGGCTTCCTGCGACATTTGGATTGAGACTATCGGAGCTTCAAGAACTGTTGCATGCAGCCCGGGCGGACGACCTTGACGAGAGGCAACCTCAGGGGCCTCTATATGAAAACCGAAGGGTTGGCGTGAATCTACCTCTTTGAAGGAGGGGGGCAGAACTAGAGGGAGTCCTAAGGACGTCACCAATGTACTACCAGAGGGAGCGCATCTTTGAAGGGGATCCGAGGTCATAGGAGGAGTCGCCACCGCAACATCACCAGGAGGGGCATCGTCGTGCTGAGAAGAGGGTGAGGGAGTCACCATTGGAACCTGAGGAGTTGCACAACTTCGATGGAGGGAGGTGGAGGGCAGGAGGGCGGGTTGGTGTCCTGCAGGAGGTTCAGGAGGGTTTGCATATCATGTTAACATAGTTGTAGTTTCATTTTCATATTATCTTGTTTAATTATGTATATGTGTATGCACATGATCATATGCTAGATTAGATATGCTCTTTATTTGTTTATTATATATGAACAAGGGGTGATATCACCACCCTGGGATGACTAATATCCTTTTTTGAGATTTAGTAGGCACGTGTCATACCAGAGATGTTGAGGTTCTCATGTGATCTATGGTGAGCACATGTCCCCGAGTTGGAGCCATATGTTATCTCCTATCCTAGGTATAACTATGGAGATCACGACTCGAGGCCCACAAGTTCTAGATATAGAGTATCGAGATCTAGACGACTTGAGCATGGCCTCGGAGGGCCCCTCTTTTCTTCAGTGTAGTCCATTCATCACCAACAATAGTATCCATCCCACCAGCCTGGTCATGAAGTAGTTGTGTGTCTTGCTCCATGAGGTAATAAGTATGAGTATGATGGTATGTATCACTTTGATTTTTGAAGTAATTGAATATGTTGTATTGAATCCTTCTTCATTTCATGACGTTTTCTTAGAAATTATGCTCTTTGCCTCGTTTATACCTGGAAGGTTAACATGGTTCCCTAGTAAGTTGGTTTCCCTTTAGGATGGGTTGCTACTGGGTGGGTCTGTGAAAAGTCATCGTCCATTCCCTCCACACTTACCACTTTCCATCCTTATTCCTTCCATCCCCCCTATCCTTGTTTGGGCATTGGGATTGGCTATGCTAGGAAGGGTTGTACCTTCCCTTGTGGGAAGAAGGGGCTAAAGGCCCAGAGGGTAAAGGTAGTTTGCAAGAGTTAAAATTCAATGTTGAAACCTTTGAGATGCTTTGCCCAAGGATCCCCGAGTAAGCTGTGAAAATCTTCTCAGTAAGAAAAGGGGACCCACAAGATACATAAACACTCAAGGTATTAGTTGATGGATAGGAGGTCTCATCACAAGTTGACCTATTATGACCATGGGCATGTAGCGGTATGACACTACCACCTATATGGTCACCAAAACAAGGTAGTGGCTCTTGGTGGCATCTCCAAGAGAAAGGGGGTCTCATCAAGAGCTAGCCTTCTCATTCTCATGAAATGTTTGTGGATAACGTTGTCACCTATGGTCATAAGGCCAGGACAGTGTCCCTCAACTATTTTCTCGAGACACAAAAGCAAAGGATCAAATGAAATAAAGCTAAGAATAAAAGGCAATGAATGGGCTTGGAAAAAATTGAATTTATGACAAGTCACAACTCGCCCTCTACAAAGGAACCCATGGGTAAGACTTTACATTTCCATGTTATCACATGCACCCCATGCCCAAATGCTTACCATATGCCACCTCATACACTTACATGACTTGGATTAGATCCAACCTAGGAAACACCCCAAACTTAAGAGAGGTTACCCCAGTAGGACACCCTCAGACCTTCTCCAAACCTAACTTGTCAAGTTACATAATGTCTTTGAGCATTTTTCTGGGTTAAGGGGGGTTTGATGCACATGTTTGGGTAATTTAATTATTGGATGGGATTTACATGTTATGATCCCTGTGACTTATGAACCGTTGGAGGGCGTGCTTATTTTTGTTACAGGACCTTGCCCGGTGGACAAGTACACATGAGGGAATGATTAGCTCGAAACTTCATGGGGGCTTAAAGCCCACAGATGGATGTTGCAACCCCAGCCAAGGGTAAGAATAAATTGATTATTTGCACTGGGAAAAAGAAGGATGTTGCCTTCAGAGGCACCCTGGTAGACCTAGACCCAAGGGGACCTTGCTCTTCCATATGGACGTTGGCCCTTGAGGGCCCTGGACATCACCATCATGACCCTAGACGTCATCCAGAGCTAGGGTTTTCGTTTTGGAGGCATTTATGAGCCCAGTGGCATGTGCAGGCATCATCTAGGGCCTCTGGAGGCCAAGCGCCCTACATTTTAGGCTCAATGTTCCACCTTTAGGCCTCAACATCACCCTAGAAGGGCATGAAATCACCCTTGGAGATGTCTTTAGGTGCTAATTAATTTTTATTATGTTAAAATTGAATTTTATTGTAAATTGGCTAGGTCGGCCTTATTTTGACCTGAAAATTAATTAAAGGTTAAAATTTTGTATAAACTAACATAAAGTGCTCTCATTTTTACATCACAACTCACCTCTCACAAGAGGGAGGACTTAAATTCTCTCCCTGGAGGGGTTATTGGCTGAAATTACTAAGACACACTTGCTTGGAGGCTACTTTGGATGCATTGTGAATCATTTCTTGGTGAAATTTTGTCAAATCTAGGGTTTTTATGCTTGATTATTCTGGGTGAAGTAAGTAAATCTGCAATTTTCATTTCATGATAAATGTCTATGGAATGTTTACTTGTTATATTTAAGATTATGAAATTGCTTGCTTGAAACCCTAGGAGTAAGAAACATAAGGTGCTTATTTCTTGCTCTTTATTTTGCTATTTTTTCTTAAGAAGATCTTGTCTAGATAAACTTCTAAATCCCTAAAGTGCTAGCACTTTAGAATCTTTGTCTAGTTCTTATTGCATTAAATATATTTCAGGAGTCTAAGGATAGGAGAAATCGCTCGGGCCTAAAAGTGTCTACGCCCTAGTTGAACCTTCTCTTTGAGGCTTGGTTCTTGAGAACTTAAGGTACTACTTCTCAAGATTCCACCTTATTATCTTTTAGACAAGCATAATCATTGTTATCTCTCCAAGTTAATGTGTTGATATAATTGACTCCATAAACCCTAAAGGCAATAGTCTCTTGTCTCTCTTTTGCTGGAAGGTTGATCAAACACTCAAACACTATTCTCTTAAGCTAGTATTAACTAAATCTAACACTAACCTAGCCTAGACAACTAATTTACTTGTTGTTGTTATAAATCACTGCTACAACCATCTTAAAGAAGCAAAATTTCTGCACGAGGTGAAAGAGATCAAAGGAGAGGGATTGTAAACTTTTGGGACGAGGGCCATAAAGGTAGAATTGAAAGGGGTGAAACTCTAACTAGAAGTATGAGAGTATTCGATAACTTGAAGAATATCATCACCCAAGATGTCAAAGAAGCGTTTATAGAAGTCTATTGGGAAGCCATCGGGACCTGGACTTTTTTCCTTTTAAAAGGAATGGATAAGATTTGTGTTTCCCTCCTTATTTAGGAATATGGGGAAGATTTGAATTGACTGTAAGATGGCATCAATTATATCTCTTCACTCTTCTTTGAAAAGAGTTTTAAAAAAGGTGACTCCCTCAGAGGCTATGTCATCAAAATATTGTGCCAGAGTGCCATCAACCCGTCTTATGTTCCATATTGAATTTTTTATCTTCCTCCCATTGGCATAGTGATGGAAAAATTTTGTATTTTCATCTCCAGCCTGAAGCCAGAGTAGCCTACTTTTCAGTCTCCAAGCCTTTTCTATGTTTACAAGGATTTGATTTTATTCCTTTTGGAGATATTTTATTGTCTCCGTCTAGACTTCTGTTAGGGGGGATGACATTCCAGAGGATCTCCATTTTTCCATCTGGGATTCAATATTGAGGAGGGATTTATCTTCCTGGGCCCTTTTTTCTTTAGCCCAAGAAGCCAAGGATTTTTTTAATTTCTTGAGATTCAAATGGAATTGGATAGGGAGCGATTTAGGAAGGGAGGGATTGAAGGGTGACCTGCAATATTTTACCATGGAGAGGTAGGAGGGGTCATCAATCCAGGTGTGATTGAATTTGAAAGGGATGGGATATTTTTTTAGGTTAGGGGAGAGTTCGAGGATAATTGTGTTGTGGCCTAAAATTAAATCGTATTCAATCCATTGCCAAAAATGAATATTGTTGGAAGGAAGGTATTCAAAGATTAAAAATATATCCATCCTTTTGGTAATACTAGCATCCTCTGATCTCATATTTCCCCATTTTGGGGCATATTTCTGAGCAAGGATGTCAACCAACTTGGCCCTTTCGAGAGATTGAGAGAATAAAGGAGCCAAGGGGTCTTGGAGGGCCCCTAAACCCAAAACTTCACTGGAATTGAGGGTGAAATTGAGATCTCCTCCTATGACGATGTTGTCAGACTGAAGAAGGGGGGAATTGAGAAATTTGTTCTGGAAAGGTTCTCTATCAATATAGGGGCCATATGTGTTGATTCAAAGGAAAGAGGAGGACATATCTGAAGACCTTGCAAAGATGGAAAGTGCTAAAGGAATCCCCCAGGAACATTGAACCTGAACATTTTTTGTGTGCCAACCAGTAATTATACTACCCAATTTCCCAAAAGAGTCGTTTTCTAGAAATTCCCATCCTTGGAGAGAGGAGGATAAAATTTTGGTCACATTCATGCCTTGGACCATTGTTTCTTGCATGGAGAGAATATCATGCTTGTCTAGCAAAACTAGCATGTTGATGGCCAATTTCTTGGAGGGATTGACCAACCCTCTGCAATTGAGGGAGAGGATTTTCATTTGGAAACAATTGTAGGAGCTAATGCTCTAAGGGCCCCAAGGATCGATTTTTGCTTCCTTATTAATACTTAGTCTTATGCTTTCTTTCAAGCCTGGGAGAGGAAGGATTTCCTTCCTTTGTGAGGAGGTTTTGAATCCCAGTCTTCTATAGGTCCCAAACCTCCATGAATGCCTTCTAAAAAAGAGGGGGAGGACCAAGGATTGACAAAAGTATTTAGAAGGATGATCCTCATTTGTGGGTGAGGGAAGGGAAGAAGAGAGGGGAGGGTGGAGGGAAGGGAAGAAGATATGGGAGGGGGGAGAAAGGGATCATGGATTAGGGAGGGGGTGAGAGGGATTAGGGGATTAGGGGATTAGGGGAAGGGTGGCATATGCTTGAAAGGATAATGAGAAAGGAAATTTTAGGAGGGGGAGACAAGGGGAAATTAGGAGAGGGGAGTGAGGAGAAGGAGAGGAATGCAAATTCAAAGAAAAATAAAAAGGAGAAGAAAACTAAAGCATATCAGTGGTCGTCATTGAAATAAAATTCTGAAATATGACTGGGATCATTGGTGTTGGTTACGTCTCCACGAGGACTTTAGGATTCTGGAAAGAAATCCTTGGAGGGGAGGTGTCCATAAGAGATGTCTGCTATGATTCTATTTGCTTGGGTGGAGATGTCAAGGGAGGTTTTGTTGATTTGGGATTTTTGAACCACTTCTGCTTGGACTCTTGTTTGGAGCAATCCGCAACCAAGTGACCATAAGTTTGGCATCTTTCGCATCTGAATGGAATGCCTTCATAGTCTAGGTCTTGGGGGTATTCCTTTCCATGGTGCTGAAGGATTATGGAGTCTGATAACCCTTAAGAGAGATTTATTCCTCCTAGAATCCATGCCATTTCCATGTAACTTGTTTCATCAAAAGAAAAATCATCTTTAAGGTACTCTCCCAGCGAGTTTCCAACACTTTTGAAGACATATTCAGTCCAAAATATTAGAGGAAGGCATGGTAGTCGTACCCATATAGGGGTGGTGTCTTGTCTCTCTATGTTAACATTGAAGAAGGTTATCCATTTCTTCAAAAATAGTGCTTGGTCCCCATACGACCAACTTCTAGCAAGGATTTTTATGACATCCTATTCATATCTAAATGTCCATGCAAGCCATCCTTTTGCTAGGACGAGGCTGACTGGGGAGTAACCTAACCGGGTGGAAAAGGTGCGAGAGGTCCAATTTTTTATGCCTTCCACATAGGGGAAATTGCTTGCGAATCATCCCACAAATATCATTTTCTCCATGCTGAGTAAGTCCTTTACCTTCACCTCTATGCCTAAAGATAACGACATGGTGTGATCCTTCCTTTTTAAGCATTTTTTTATTTATAGGAGGTGGGGACGAAGAATTTTTGGGGAAAGGAGAATGTTGCATGACTCCACATAGATGGTCTTCAGTGAGAAACTCGGTGATCAAACCGGAGGAGGGTGGGGGCTCGATTAGGCAAGGGAGAGATACGTAGAAGAAGGGCAAGGGGAGGCCATGATGACCATAAGAGGGCGGGAAGTCATCGAACTACAGAGGGGAAAAATGAGGTAGGGGGAGGGGACATATTTAGTGTGTGAAGTATTGGGAGCGGGGAGAGATGGGACAGAAGGAGGTAGGAGGGAGAAGGGAGGAAAGGATAAGTGGAAAAGGGGTGTAGAGAGGAAAGGTGAGGTGAGTGAGGTGACAATGAGGGAGATCGAAGTTGTGGAGGAGGGAGGGGGTTGGGGGACCCAAATGATCAAGTGCAAAGAGGGGTCTTCCGAATAGTCCAAGAGGATCTCATCTTCCTCCTTGTGAATGCAACATGAAATTTGAAGGGGGGGGCATGAAAGGGGCTTGGATACCCATGGGAGGACCATTGCGAGGGGGATAGCATTTTCCTACAGAAAACCTATCCCCTATAGGAGAGACATTTATACCCATTATACATCCATCTATATTTGTATGCATTGATAGAATTGAATTGAACTCGAAGACTAGAATGAATGATTTGGAGATTAAATTTGATTGATGTAATACCAATTGATTTCATAAATCAAATTGGATTTATCTGTATGTATTATGTTGTAGATCAAAGCCAAATTGGGTGAAAATTGGAAAGACTTGGTTGGGCCCTCAACCAACACAATGTGAGGAATTAATCATGATATGGATCTATATCTCATCACTTTCCTACCATTTGTGGTAATTTCATTCCATCCCTGTCTATGGGGACATTGAACATCTACTAGCTTCAAGTATTTTTTGAAGATGCCCTTTGTTTGGAATAATGTTGTCCTCACAATCGCCAGCCAATGATAGAACATCCTAAAAACAAGTGTGTGGGATAACCCTTCTTTGTATGACTCATGATGCATAACAAGAGGAACAACCTCTTTCCTGGATGGGGCCTACTTTATTTATTGTAACACCCCAGTTTTGATCTTTGAATTAGAAATGTATAATTGTATATGTGATAAATGGCCAAGGACACAACGATGTAATATGTAAACATTGTACATTGAAAATAATAAAAATGAAATGCATCGCCAACTATAGAAGGACGCGGACCAGAGTCATGTAGGGGCTATGATTCCACAAGAGAGGGGTATGAAATGGGGGTTTGAGGGAACTCCATATGCCTACAACCCTATACCACATTCATAAATATTTTTGTTATCAAATATTTACTCCATTTGATTTATTAAAGCCAAGCATTGAATGCATGTAAGAGGTTAGGTGAGAAAGTCAAATCACCTAGTTATGATAGACTGAGCTAAGTACACTCACTTTGAGAATTGTATCATTGAATGAATGAAAGTGGTTGAGTGAGAATCAATTTGGGATAAGTACAATCAATTTGGGGAAGTGTGAGGTCAATTAAGCATGGGAGAGAAGAGAGGAAAATTCAAGTAGAGAGGGGAGTATATTTCTGAACAACAAGAGGTGAGGAAAAACTATAGTTTAGTGTTGGGAAAGAGTAGGCAACCATAGTGGGTATTGAAGGCAGTTTGTTGAAGCTAGTAATTATGTTGGGAATGAGGCGATGATTCATTTAAGTAAATTTTTGCTGAGAAATAACCCAAGATCATGTGTAATGGTTGTTGTGAGAACTTGTGTTGCAACTAGATTTACTAGAGCCCCCAGCTGAGAGATTCTTGGCCAGTATATGTTGGATCCCTAGAGGGGATGGAGATTTTCTAAGGGACTATGGTGCAAAGAAGGAAATATCATCCCTTAGGTTGTGTATACTGATGTGCAAGAGAGTTGGGTGGTTGGAATTTTTGTAGGAGTCATGTCACTGTTAATTTACTGGGTATTGGGCTTTTAGAGTGGACACTAACCAACCATATGAGCATGTCTTCCTTATGGACTCATAGCCCCAACTTGAGGGTGACTTTCTATTGAGAGAACTGGAGCATCAGAGTCTATGGTTGGGTGGAACGTCCGTCGTTCGTAGAGGGTTATGTAAAATGTTTATAAAGATAAGTGTTTTGATTATTGTTGATTTTGTTGTTCAATGTTGTGTATATTGTGTCTCTTATATGATTGAATGTTGTTGTGTGTGCTTAAACAATTTGCAATCATGAATTTTAAATTATCAATGGTTGCATGAGCATTTTATTATGTTGCATGCATGCATTCGTATTAAAATGGTATCGGAGATGAGTTATGTTGAATTTGGGTTAGTGATTTGCCCAATATCGGATCTGGGTACGTTACATAGTGGTATCAAAGATGAGTTATGTCAAATTTGGTTTAGTGACGTGCCCAACAATGGAGTTGGGTATGTTACATTTATGGTATGCCTAATGTTGCTTTTAGCCCAGAAAGAAGGAAGCTAGACCACGCATGTTTGACGAGGTCTTGTATGTTCTTCTTTTTAGGATTGTTAGAGATATTTGATGAAGACTATTAAAGTGACCATAATAACGAGTAAAATATTCTTACATACTGTAAACAATGTGGAACATACAACATGCATGTGACACAATTATTGTATGAGAGATATCAATTATGGAATGCATGGAAGGTGATTTTGCAAATGTCAAGTCTATGGATAGAATGTGTGGAAGGTGATTTCATAAATTCCATTTCACAAATTGATTTAGTATGTAAATAGACACTTTTAAACTCAACCAATTGTTATTTCTTTCGTAAATTAAATATGTATTCCTAGCAATATCGCACACCAGTGGGTTTGATGTTTGTAATAGGGCATCCACATTAGAAATTTCCAGTCACACTACTTTAATAAATAATTAGGTTGCATCCTTTATTATCTATATCACTCAACATTTTCCAATTTAGTTAATAGTTTAATCAACTTCCCTATAGTTTTGGTCAAGGAGATGTTTAAATATATATTAATTTTATGATATGATTGGTAAATATAGAATTTAAAATAAATTTTACAATAATGTTAATCCCTGACCAAGTTCTTTATTCAAAACTAATCTAGATTGGGTCATTATATAATTTTTCATCTATCTTGGTGCTTTATACATGGAAAAATTAGAGTAATTGACTTGCAGGACCCATTTTAATGGTGGGACTTGTTATCACATAGAGTTGTGGGGGGAATCAAAAGTCATTTTAGTCTTTTTCTTTGGATCTTGTGGTTGTGTCCTTAGTCGAGTTTTCGTCATCATGACAAGGAGTGTTAGTTTTCATCAGTCACATCCTTCTAATCACCATCATCACCTTGAAATCTAAGTTCCATAAGTTGTGTGAAGCATCTCTAGTTGTTATTTTACTTGTTCATGTTGTCAAATCAATTTTTGGTTTGGCACTGCGAATTGGTTGCAAAGGATAGTTGGCGGTTAGACAACTTGTAGGCGTCCATGTGCAAATATGAAGGTATCAACATTCAGATCCAATTTATCATGTACTCTATGAACTTTTCCACCTTGCTTTAAGGTCTGGAAATGGCTGAGTGGTTGTTTCTCTTTGTGGCGTTGTGAACTGATGATTGGCACTGCGAACTGTCTTGGATGAGGGTTGGAGGTTAGGTAGCTTGCAGGCATCTGAGCGCAAATATGAAATTACCAACATCAACCTCATAGCCATCAGGTACTCCATGATATTTTTTGTCTTGTTTGGAGGTCAGGAAAGGAGTGCGACCGATTGTTTTATCCTTGCGTCATGAACTATCACAGGCACTGCGAACTCATTTCCAATAGCAGGCGCGTCTAAATATTTGATCATAAATCCAAAATGGTGATGTGGGTTTTTCTGAAATTTTTTGTGGAGGATCATGATAATGTCATTGACTTGTCCAAATTTCAGCTTGACCCAGTTTGCAATTCGAGAGATATAATTAAAACACCAATGTGCTGCAAATTGGCGCTACAAACTCTTTGTTTTGCATAGTTGTTGGATATTCGCCTTGTTGGGAGGTTGTCACTTGTCAAGGAGGGTTCGAACGAATTCTAGAAGATCGGTTATATTCTAAGGGACACCTACACCTAATTTTTAGCTCCATTAAATACCTCATGCAGTGAGTTGGAAACAATTTATTAATGACTTCCAACAATTTCCTGAAAAATTAGCAGTTTGTTGGATTTTTGTCTCTTTTATTGTTGCCACCTATCTCCAATGCCTAGAATCCAATGAAAGAGATGGGATTCGACCTCCTAAGGATATTTTGATTCTATTTTATATTTAATGAAGGAGGGAGCTCTTGGAGAGAAGGGTTGGATTCATGAGACAAGAGAGGCTAGAGAGAGTAAGAGTAGGCAGTTTCTTTGTGTGTGGTCATTTGTAAGCCTGAGGGTATTTTTATCATGTAAATATTCCTGACATTGAAGATTCATGATATTTGCTATATCATATTGTGTTCTCTTTGTTATTCATCTTCATTTCTATCTTTCTTGAATGAATTGTAGCTTTTGAGGATAAATGGTTGTATTTTATTTATAGATTCTTGAGCAACAAAGGGTTTGTTGTGATTGCCTATAACTCATTGTGTTTATTCAAGTAGATTTCTAATCTGTTTTGCAGAGAGGATCTTTGTTTAACGGGTGATCTACTTTATGTTAACTTATCCTTTCTTCCATATGCCATCTTATAATCCATTTTTCTGATATGATTTTGAATTGCCTTCTAACTTAAGGGTGTTTGTGTGACTCCATTTCCCAATGGTGTAGCCTATTGATCTATTGTTTGCTACCCTCTCCCTTTATTTCTCAATCTTGTTGATCCACCTATTCAAAGTGTGACTTTTAGTGCTAACAGGACCGATTTTAATGACAGGTCCCAATTTGGAGATTTGGGGTCTGAAACCTTCTAGGGGCATTTTGAGGTAACAAATAACATTTTGGAGGGTGAAATTTTTTCACACGTAGCCTCCACCCCCTCAAAATTTTTATACACATCGATACCTTTCCAACAGTTTGAAAATCATCTCAGCGAAGCTAGTATGCAGAAGTTATGCCTCCAGTAAGTTGACCTACCTTGTTGACCACCATGGTACTGAGTGGATGTCACAACATCCCCCATTACTCACACATGTGGGGCTAGCCACAAGTGGACTTTCAAGAAGATTCTAGAAGGTCTGAAACCTAACAGTAATTAAGGGTTGAGACATACAAAAACCCTAACCCTAGACAAATATCAAGTTATGTTAAATAATGGGCCTCTAGGAGGAGGAAAGGGTTCCATTATTTAGTATTGTACTTCTTCCATAGTTGAGGAGAGCATCTAGGAGTAGTATTTGAGAGCACAATAGAGGATGAAAAAGATTCTATAGCATCCATTCAAGATACAGTGTCAAAGGCAACTCCATAGTGACTACTCCCTTTCTTTGTACTTGCATTTCATAGTTGAAGAAAAGAGAGTGGAGCCTACACCTCACTTCTAGCTATGTTTTCTCCCATATTGGGTTTCCCAAGATACATCTCATGTTCAATTGTGTGGATGGTGTGTTCATTTGCTTGTTCTTTCATTTTTGTTTTTCAGTTATTTTCATAAATTTGAGCAATAAGTTAGTGATAATAAATATGAGATCTAAGGACATAAACCTGCATAATAAAAGATTTCAATATAATACAAGATCTATTGTGACAAGTTGTTCTAGTGGAATATCTACTACAATTTAGAGATAAAAAATCATAAGAAACAAGGTTACATATTTTCTCTCATAACTAAGCATTCATTTTATCACTCAACGTTTTATAATTTAGCTTATAGTTTAATTAGTTTCCCTATAGTTGGTCAAGGTTACTAGCTGGATTAATTGTTTTCTCTCTTTTGACGAAGAAAATGAATGGAAAAATGTGTACCTATGCATTCACTTACAATAATTTTAAGTCGTAACTGGGTTTTTTAATTCAAAACCATCATTGGGTTAACTGTTTCTCTATTTTCCAAAACAAAAATGACATCTATTTTCCCAAAAAAATGAATGTCAAAAGGTGTACCTATCTATTGCATGTTAAGACAAAGGGAGGTTGTACAAATGACAACTCTTATTGATCTCGGTAAAGTGCAAAGCAACCCAACATCCCCTTGGAAATATTAAGAGACATAAATATGTAATCACTCTTAAAAAAACTCTCTTGTGAAACAATGTACTCAACATTAATGGTCACAGTACAACCTACTATTCTCCTGCTTCTTTCCCAATTCCTCCATAAACCTTTGTAACGAAATCATCTCTTTACTAGCCTCTATAGCAACAACATACTCTACCTCTATTGTTGAAAATGCAAAACATTTTGCAGTTTCGAAATCCAACTTATTGTTGTTCCGCCTACATTTAAAAAATACCCTGTGGTGCTCCTCCTGCTATCTTTATCACCTGCCATATATGAATCAACATATCCCTGTAGAACAATGTATAAACCTTCAAAACATAATGCATGAGTAGCAGTACCTCTCAAATACCTAAGAATCCACTTTACTTCCTCCCAATGTTCTTTACATGGATTGTTCATATACCTGCTCACAGCTCCCACTGCATGTGCAATATTTGGTCTTGTGCAAACCATCGCATACATCAAGCTGCCAACTGCTGATAAATAAGGGACCCTGGACATGTATTCTATCTCCTCCCGTGTCTTGGGACACATTTCCTTAGTTAATTTGAAATGGCTGGCCAAAGTTGTACTAATTGGTTTTTCATTCTGCATTCTAAACCTGTCCAACACCTTCTCTATGTACTCACCCTAAGACAATGTCAATTTGTGATTTTTCATGTCTCTTGTTATTCTCATACCAAGGATTTTCTTTCTAGCACCCAAATCCTTCATCGCAAATGAATTAGCTAATTTCTTCTTGAGCACATTTATATATTGCATATTAGACCCTGCAACAAGCATGTCATCTACATACAATAGCAAGATAATGTAGCTTCTATTTTTTTGCCTTTTAAAATAAACACAGTGATCAGAATGACATCTACTATAACCTTGTTCTGCAATAAACCTATCAAAATTCAAATACCACTGCCTTGGAGCTTGCTTTAGGCCATACAAACTCTTCTTCAACCTGCATACCAAATTCTCCTTCCCTTTGACCTCATACCCTTGTGGCTGCTGCATATTAATCTCTTCCTCCAAATCCCCATGGAGAAAAGTTGTTTTTACATCTAACTCTTCAAGATGCAAATCTTCTACTGCCACAAGACTTAAAATAGTCCTAATTGAAGTCATTTTAACAACAGGAGAAAATATTTCATCAAAATCTATACCTTTCTTTTGTGCAAACCCCTTTACAACAAGTCTAGCCTTGTACCATTTTTTTCCTCCATCTTCTTCCTTCAAATTATAAACCCATTTATTCTGCAATGCTCTTTTTCCTGCAGGCAACTAAACCAAGTCCCAAGTCTGGTTATTTACCAAGGAATCCATTTTCTCTTTCATACCTTTCTCCCACTTCTTTTTGGTGTCTACCTGCATTGCCTCTTCATAACATTATGGTTCACCATAATCAATCAACAATAAATAATACAGTGAAGGAGAGTATCATTTAGGGGGTCTACTTAACCTATTATATCTTCTAACAAAACTTGCAGGATTTTGAGGTACCAGTTGCTCTTGTTGTTGTACATTTTGATTTTACGGTTCCTTTGGAATTTCTTTTTCAGTGATCTCATCAACCACTGTGTATTATAGTTTTTTTTTTCCTGTTTCTTTCCCTGCAACTGATCTTTGTACATGACCTTCTCATTGAATATGACATCTCTACTCCTAATGATTTTGTTATTTTCATAATCCCATAAGCGATAACCAAAATCATCAACATCGCATCCAATAAAGGTACACTTCTTGGATTTTGCCTCAAGCTTTGTTCTGTTTTCTTTATCAATATGGACAAATGCTTCAGAACCGAAAGTCTTCAAAAAAGAATAGTTTACCTTTTTACCTATCCATGCCTTTTATGGAATTCTACCATCCAAAGAGCTTGAAGTTCCTATGTTTATTAAGTAAACAATAGTATCTACAACATCTGCCCATAATTGTAAGGGTAAACCAGCGTGCAATCTCATACTCCTTGCACGCTTTGTGATTGTCATGTTCATCCTTTTTGACACACCATTTTCTTGCGGTGTTCCTAAAATTGTCTTCTCTCTACGAATCCCATGGTATGAACGGTAATCATCAAACTCTTTGCTGCAATATTCACCTCCATTGTATGATTTGAGACACTTCAACCTTTTTCTTGTCTCATTCTCCACCAAAGCTTTCCATTTCTTAAAAGTATCAAAAACATCATATTTTTGTCGAATGCAATAAACCCAAGTTTTTCTAGTTGCATCTTCAATAAAAGTAACATAATAAAGAGAGACACCAAGAGATGACGCCTGAGTTGGTCCCCATACATATGTATGCACAAGCTCTAACCTTTCACTCTTCTTTTATTTTCTGACTCTAAGAAATATGACTCTCTTATGTTTTCCATAAACACAATGCTCACAGAAATCCAAATCAATTTGTTTAAGATCTGGCAACAAATTTCTTTTGTGAAGTATATGGATCCCCTTCTCACTCATGTGTCCAAGCTTATGATGCCACAGTGTTGTATCCACTTTTGTAGAAGCTAAAGAGATAGAAGAGTCAATATTACCAATACATAAATACAATGTAGCTACCTTCTCTCCTTTTGCTATCACCAACGATCCTTTGGTGACCTTCCACACCTTATCTGCAAATATGGATATACAACCTTCAATTTCCAACTGCCCTATTGAAATTAAATTTTTCCTTAGATCCAGAACATGTCTTACCTCTTTCAACAACCATTGGCTTCCATTTCTTTTCTTTATTTTAACCTTTCCCATTCCAACAATTTTTCATGGTGCATCATCACCCAAATGAACCTATCCAAAATCACCTTGAACATAATCTAGAAAATGTTTCCTACGGGGTGTGGCATGAAATGAAGCCACTAAATCTACTACCCAAGACTCAGAAATGTTATCTACAGAAAGAATCAAATCATCTTGCAACACGTCACCTGTTACATTTGCTTCCTGATTTTTCTCCTGATGTCCATCTCTTTGTTTCTTTGGAACTATGCAGTCTTTCTTCATATGTCCTTTCTTTCCACAATTCCAGCACTCTATATTTCCAAGTCTGGATTTGGATCTTCCCTTCCTAGAATTCCTGTGGTTCCCTCAACTCTTTCCTATATCCTTTTGTCTTCCCCTATTCTCCATGTTTAATGCATTACTTGATGTCTCACCTGTGCTTTTCCGTCGAATTTCCTTACTAAGGATAACACCAACAACATCATCAAATTTTAAAGTATTTGAACTAGAGATAGAGTTACTTACAGCCATGACCAAGCCATTCCAACTTTCTGGCAATGAGCACAATATTATAAGAAGCTTGACCTCATCATCAAAGTTCACTTTTACAAAACTTAGTTGGTTAGTAACCGTATTAAATTTATTTAAATGATCTGCAATAGACCCACCTTCTGACATATTCATATTAAATAATCTCTTCATTAGAAATACCTTATTAGAAGATGAGGGTTTTTCATATAGTTTAGCCAATGCGTCCATCAACTCCTTTGTTGTCTTTTCTTTCGAAATATTAAAAGCCATCGACGTTGTCAAGATCAGTTGTATCGTTCCTAGTGCCTTTATGTCAAGAACCTCCCATTCTTCGTCCTTCATGGCCATCGGCTTCTTTGCTATTCCACCCAATGGTAGGAATAAATCATTTTGATATAAATAATCTTCCATCTGCATCTTCCATAACTGGTAATTTTGGCCATTAAATTTCTCAACCCTAAATTTTCCATCTTCCGTCATTACTCCCACTCGAACCAGGAACCATCTTTTCCTACGAGTTACCTTTTTCTCTAATACTAGTTGTCAGAAAAACAGGATTTTTGAGCAATAAAATAAAACAAATGCAGAAATAAAACACAAAAGATACATAATACAGTAGAGACATAGATATACGTGGTTCACCCAGTGTGGGATACGTCCACCAGATAAATTGCCAGGTCCTTCTTTTATTATTATCCAACAAATGAAGGGATACAACCTACAACACACCCATTGTAACTTCCTCTTCTTTTTCTCAGAGTCTCCTATCTCAGAATACAATATTTGCAATGATACATAGCCGCAATACATTTCCCTCATAAAAGAGGGTTTCCTTCTAGGGCCAAAAACCTTAACATAATTTCTACCGTCAGATCTACGACCTTATAATGAATGGTCCAGATTTACTATGAAATTACAATATACATTTACAAGGCAATTTTTCCTTTGGGGGCTTTTCCCCCAAACCCCCGTCGTGAGCCTGCTTGCCCCCTGACCTCGCAAGGGGGGTAACCCCCTCCTACACTCCCCCGCGTGGAGGAGTGTTGTAACACCCTGTTTCCCCCAGTTTGTAAAAATAACTGGACTGGCCAAGAACCGTGGCAAACTCAGAAATGTGAATGGACCTTATGGAAAAGGTCGATGAATGTGAATAATATTATATATATATATATATATATATATATATATATATATATATATATTGCAGGATTGTTGAGAGGGGATATGCTGAAAAAGAGACCACGATGACTGGAGAAAGGTGGTGGAAGGCACCTAGAATGGTGGCGTTAACTTCCACCGAGAACAATACCTTATTTGGACTTCACTGACCCAGAGAACCAAGAGCAGCTTGCTGGCCCCGAATTAAATGTCTCGCAAGGTGGTAGGTAGATGGCTCCTCAAGAATTAATGAGGGATGGGGGGTGAACTGCCCATCTGTAGAGCCGTCAGGCCTGACCTATGCGAGATAAATCACGCCACATGCAACCTCGCAAGAGGATAAGGCATGAGGGAGAAGCGATTGGGGGAAAACACGAGGGGAAGAAGAGAACTTTGGAGATATGCAGAGTGAGTGATAGCATAGAAGGGGGAGAGTAACCCTTATTCTCGGTCACTGGAAAACCGAGACACCGTCTCGCAGCATCATGGTCTCAGCTCGGGGGTGGCTAGTGTTAAATCCTATCGGAATCGTTGAGCCTATGGTTGGGTGGAAACGAGCACCCCTCTCAGCAGTTGCACTCACTTCTGGTGTTATTTCTAATAAGTGTTTTACATCCTGCATCTTGAAATTCATATGCTGACATATATGCTCATAAACTGTGAAATTGTGAATGATTACAGTATAAGACTGTATGTGCATGTTTTGATAAGAAAGGATAGATGTATGCTTGTAACAGAGAAACCACGCATGGCTTATGTTGATAGATAAATTTAATTATGCGAAAGTTGAACCAAGTGAGACTTCTAGTCCGTTCTCGGAAATTTATTTCCCCTTATCTGTCTCCAGGAATGCCCCGGAATAGAACTCTCCACAGAGATACCCTTCTTGGAAAATTTTACCAAGAACCTAGAAAAAGGACCTGAATGCGCAAGTCTTAACAACCTTGTACGAGGAAGAATAATCCTCTTGAAATCCCGAAGTAGCAGCGTAGGGATAAGTATTGATCGACGGAAGAGATCCCATCAGAAGATCTACAGTCGTTCACAACTGTTAGATTGGCGGAAGAAACAAGGGTGTTACATGCCTTACCCCTTTTCTTTTATCTTCATGAGTTGCGAGGAAATCGGGACCGTAGATCCCCAAGGACTGTGGGAGTATCTGGACCGTTGGTTTTTCCACGTCCAGAGAGTAGGGGGGAGAGTACACGACGTGGGATAGATATGAGCCATCATATCTTAGTTAGAAAACCCGACAACCATTGGATATGTTAGGAGATGCATGAGGGTTAAGCCCTCGTGAACAAGGGCGAAAGTCCCGAAAGAGGAGTCGGTATCGGGGATTCGGAGTTCGGTATTTCGGGAGTCCTTATGACAAGAGATCGGGACTCTCTAGGGTGAAAATCCCGATATAGATCTAGACCGTCCATCCATGAAGGACACGTGGCAGAGATCGAGAATCCATCGATATTTCAGATACCGGGGATTCGAGTGGACAAAGGATTTGCGTCACTGGGGGTCGCAAGTCGTGAAATTGTGAAACAACGAGGACCGTCCATATGAGGGAGGATATGTGGCAGTAATCCAGGATCTCAGGAGAATCCTGAAAGAAAGTGCCCATCGAGATTTCGAATATCGGGAGTTCGGGAATTCGGGAGTTCCGTTGACAAGAGGTTGGACTCTCGTGATTGATAAGTCCCGAAACCTCGACTGGTGAACTCCCAAAATGTTAGCATATGTTTAAATCTCGATTAACGGACGATATCCTCTCGGAGGATCCAAGGTCCGTAACAACCGTTGGAGGTGGGGAAGGAACGTGGATGATAGTTCCTCGACCCCTCTCTGCCTTTGCAAACAATGCACGAACATGATCCCTTCGAAGGATCCCAGGGTCTGTAATGACCATTAGATTTGAGGAAGAGACGTAGGCATTAATTCCATGACCCCTTTTTCCCTTGCAAGAGATGAAGGAATCGGGACCGTAGACCCCATAGTCCATGGAAGTACCTGGACCGTCCATCTATAGAGCACACATGGCTGCTAGTAAGCGCTTTGGCGTTTCGGCACCCGGGAAACAAAAGGGCAAGAACCCTTGTCTTCGCGAGTTGCGAAATCCCGATCACCGAAACCCCAAAATAGCGTGAGGTGTGAATAATTTTGAGAAAGGCGGGATTTAATCATGACCGTTGATCATCCTAAAAAGATCACGACTATTGATCATGGGTGAAGGTCACAGTCGTCTATCGGAGGGATATGTGGTTGTCGATCGACATCTCGGAGTTTCGGCACCCGGGAAACCAAAGGGCAAGAACCCTTGTCTTCGCGAGTCGCGAAATCCCGATCAACGAAACCCAGAAATAGCGTGAGGTGTGAATGAGGTTAAGGAAAGACAGGATTTGATCGTGACCATTGATCTTTATCCCGAAAAGATCTTGACCATTGATCTTGGCTGAGGGTCGTCGCCATCCATCGGAGGGACACGTGGTTGCTGGTTGACATTTCGGCATCCAGGAAACCAGAGGGCTAGAAAACCTTACCCCCATGATTTGTGAAATCCCAATACACGCTGTAGTGGAGAGGAGAAGTACCGAAAGAATCTGGACCATCCATCAGAGGAGACGCATGGTGAACAGTCAAAGTTTTGGGAAAAGTCCCAAAATCCCGTGGACCGTTGGATCCACACTCCTAAGAGCCGTCGATCTCTTACATGAACTTCCATATCGGAATTCGGAGATTTAAATGACAAGGAGTCTTAGAGTCGTTGCATTTTGAACTCCTAAGTACCGAAACCCCGAAAGGATCCATACCGTCAGATCAGGGGAGGCTTACAGCCGTTGATCTCCCTTTGGAGGGAAACTTGGGAGACTTCATGGTTTTCGAGGATTTGAATGGGAAAGGAAGAATTCATGCATCGTGATTTCCCAAATCACGAAAGGCCGGTAAGGGCTTTGCCAGTTTAAGTGCGTGGTCACGAGGACAAGACCCAAACATGAAACTTATACTCACCAGCCCTTTTGGGGTTCGACGCTTCGTTGTGTCGGGGTTTGCAGAGTCAAAAGACTCGACGCTTTGGTAGTGTTGAGTCGCGAAGAGCGAAAGGACGCCATATTTGTTCGATCTGTGGTCGTGACCCGCGATCCTATGGGAGTAGACGAGGGAAGAGCTAGCTTACGCTAGACCTCTGTAGACATTTCGGGGGTTTTATCATTGAGAAATCGATGAAAAATTCAATTTCTATAGTGGGTATGTGACAAATTGGTATCAAAGCATGGTTACAACACTCGACCTGCTTGGGCTCATGAACGAGTTACGCAGAAGCTCCATTCAGAACACTCTTAAAAAGAGTAACCCTCTATCTTAAACCTCTTAATTCAAAAAGGTCAAAGTTCGAAATGAAACCTGACTGTGTATGCATGTGAAAGAAATATGAATTTTGTGCGGGTTATAAAAATGTATCTAACTATTGACTAACAACCAGCGTTTGTCTTTGCACACAAGCAAAAGATAAACCGCGGGAAATTATCAACACATAGTATGGTGACTCACCATGAAGTGGGAGAGGGCTCCCACAATAGAGACGAAGAGTCTGACGAAAGAAGGGCAATAGGGACCCCTCCAGATCTAGCCGAGACTGTGAAGAGTCTCATGGTCAAATTACAAAGCTACAAGGCTGACAATGAAAGGATGATGAAAGAACAAGAAAAACAAACAGAAATTAACGCAGTTTTACTGCAGAGTTTATCCGATCTACAAAGACAAATGCAACATGAACCTGAAACTCAAAAACATGGTCATATCAGTGGCCACACTGAGAGGAGCACCTCAAAAAAGTTCCACCCCAGAGGTAAAGGACAAGTGTCGGATGATTCCTCTGAGAAGGAAGTTGGCGATTCAGAGGGCTCTTCTAGCAGTAGAAGCAGTTCCCATCCCTGAAGAAAATAGAAGAAGCAAAAGTCTTCCAAAGGTCAAAAATTCGAAGAATTCAGAAAGGCCAAACCACCCTCCTTCGACGGTGAAATAAAGAAGGGAGAGGAAGCAAAGGCCTGGCTGCTTGGACTAAAGAAGTATTTCAGAGTCCATGAATTTTTAGAAAATATGAAGGCCCGAGTGGCCACCTTCAACTTGAACGGAAAGGCTTCCATTTGGTGGGAAGACCTTAAGAATGTGAAAGGGGTTCACGAAGAGGACCTGTCTTGGAAACGATTTGAGAAGTACTTTCGAAAGAAGTATCTTTCGGAAAAATATTTCGACGAAAAGAATAAAGAGTTTTATGAACTCAAACTGGGACAACTTACTATAGAAGAATATGTTAACAGATTTCTCGATTTTTTGAGGTATGTACCTCATATAAAAGCAGAAAAGGCAAAGGTGCAATGCTTCATCAATGGGCGACCCAAGGAATATCAGAACATAATTGAATTTGATGAGCCAAAGACCCTAGAAGGCACCATTCAAAAGGCAACCTATTGTCATGAACAATTTGGGCATCAAGCAGAACCTCGTGAAGGATGGAAACCAAAGAATAGTTCAAGATTTCAGAAAAAGGGGATCAAATCCCCAGGATTTAAGAACTACAAGAAGAACCTAAGAATGAACTTTCCAGCCCGGAGTGTACACCAACAAAACTTTCCCTCATCGGGCGGAAATAAAACTTTTGGACCTATACCAGTGAAGGTGGATAACACCAAGAGAGAACCTCTGAAATGTTGGGGTTGTAGAGAGGAACATCTCCTAAGAGACTGTCCACACCGACAACAGAATAGTCGAAGGATTTATAACATCCAGGAAACTACTACCGTCAATGATGTGGCCAGGAGTGTGCCACAAATTTATGCAGCCTTGGATAATAACCAAGCTGACCATCAAGCTTCAGTAATGGAAATAGAAGGTATGATTTTCAACCATCTAGTGTCTGTTTTGATTGACCCAGGTTCAAATTTGAGTTATATAGCCCCTAAAGCTGTTGATAAGTGTAAACTACAGCCACAAAAACATACCAATCCATGGTTGGTACAGTTATCCACTGGCACCAAAAGGAAGATAGCAAAGGTTATATTATCCTGCCAATTAATGTTGGGTGAATTCCCCCCCCAAGCAACCCTTAACATATTACCCCTGGGATCATATGATCTGTTGATCCGTATGGACTGGCTAGCTGCCCATAAAGCCAAACTGGACTGTTACCATAAAACCTTAGAGTGTGTAAGTAAAGAAGGGAGAAGAATAACCCTTCAAGGGATCTGAAAACCCATCTCGGTGAGACAAATATCAGCCCTGCAAATGAGAAAGTATTGCCGAAAGGGATGTCCCCAATATGCAATATAGGTGTTGAAAACAATCGAAGGTGATAAACCAAGCCCTGACGATCACCCTATCTTGAGAGAATACAGAGATGTGTTCCCGGAAGAAGTACCGGGTCTACCTCCGAGAAGGGACATAGACTTCTTGATAGAACTTTCACCAAGAGCGGTGCCGGTGTCTAGGACACTCTACCAGATGAGCACACCCGAGTTAGTTGAACTCAAATTGCAATTAAAAGAAATGATGGATAAAGGCTATATTTGACCCAACGTGTCTCCATGGGGAGCACCAGTCCTATTTGTGAAAAATAAGGACAACACCCTTAGACTGTGTATAGATTATAGACAACTCAATAAGGTAACCATAAATAACAAGTACCCTTTGCCCAGGATCGATGATTTGTTCGATCAATTGGGAGGCGCGTCTATTTTCTCAAAGATCGACTTGAAGTTGGGATACCATCAAGTCTGAATCAAGGATGAAGACATCCATAAAACTTCCTTCTGGACATGGTATGGTCACTATGAGTTAGTGGTAGTGCCATTTGGGTTAACCAATGCCCCTGCCACTTTTATGTGCTTGATGAACAATGTGCTCCGTAAATTTATAGATAAATTTGTGCTAGTTTTTATTCATGACATATTAATCTACTCTAAGAATAGAGATGAGCATGAAGATCATCTTAGACTTGTGCTGCAAGTTCTAAGAGAACATCAGCTCTATGCCAAATTCAACAAATGTGAATTCTTCCAGAAGGAAATACATTACTTAGGCCATGTTCTCTCCGAAGAAGGAG
The DNA here is from genome assembly GCA_009831015.1 of Picea engelmannii. Lineage (NCBI taxonomy): Eukaryota > Viridiplantae > Streptophyta > Pinopsida > Pinales > Pinaceae > Picea > Picea engelmannii. The sequence goes on from ML803062.1 coordinate 217,955, forward strand.
TAGAAGTAGACCCTGACAAAATCAGGTCTATCATGGAATGGCCTACCCCGAGGGATGTTTCATACATTAGATCCTTTATGGGATTAGCAGGATACTATAGGAGATTTATAAAAGGATTCTCCAAGATCGGTTGTCCAATCATTGCCCTCCAGAAGAAGGGGACAAAATTCCTGTGGACACAGAAATGTGAAGAAAGATTTCAAACCTTGAAACATCTACTGACCCATGCGCCTGTACTAAAGATCGTTGATCCAAAATATGACTTCCTCGTGTGCACAGATGCCTGTAAGGAAGGGCTCAGAGGAGTCCTTATGCAGGAAGGAAGTGTGATCTACTATGAATCCCGAAAATTGAACGAGCATGAAGTCAACTATGTGACCCATGATCTAGAACTGGCTGCCATAGTGCATGCCTTGAAAATGTGGAGGCATTACCTCCTGGGAAGAAAATTTGTACGTATGACAGATCACTATGGATTGCGATACCTGTTTGATCAACCAAAGCTCAATGCTAGACAAGCTAGGTGGATGGACCTCCTTAGCGAGTTTGATTTCGAAATCAAACACATTAAAGGAAAGGAAAATAGGGTGGTTGATGCCCTTAGCAGAAGTATGAAAACAATTCACCTCGCAGTGGTAAGCACCTGTGAGACAGAAATCAAGGAAAGAATCAGAAACGCACAAGAAACAAATCCCTTCATCCAGACCATGGCCGTGTACCTATAGCAAGAACCCACTGGAGTAAAATATGAAGGCTACCAGAAGATCGAAGGAGGTCTGCTCACTTACAAAAATAGACTGTATATTCCAAATTGTGACGACTTGAAGAGGTTCATACTGGATGAAATACATAAAAGACCCTATTCCGGTCATCCAGGATACCAGAAAATGATCACTGCCACCAGGAGACAATTTTATTGGCCTGGAATGAAGAAAGACATAGCCGAGTACTTAGCCAAATGCATAGAGTGCCAGCAGGTTAAAGCAGAACATCGACACCCATCAGGATTATTGCAACCTTTACCAATCCCAGAATGGAAATGGGAAACCATCTCCATGGATTTCATCACCGGATTACCAACCTCAACCAAACAGAACGATGCCATTATGGTAGTGGTGGATAAATTGAGCAAGTCTGCTCATTTCATCCCTGTCAAATCAACCTACAAAGCAATCGATATCGCCCAGGTGTTCATGAAGGAGATATTCATACTGCATGGTATGCCGAAAGAGATCGTGTCTGACAGAGACACGAAATTTACCTCTAACTTTTGGAAATCATTGATGGTTGGTTTAGAGACCAAATTGTTGTTTAGCACCGCCTACCACCCTCAAACCGACGGACAGACGGAAAGAGTGAACCAAGTACTTGAAGACATGCTAAGAATGCATGTAATGCATCAACCCAAGAAGTGGGAAGACTACCTGCCACTGGTAGAATTCGCCTACAACAACGGATATCAAGCATCCTTAAAGATGAGTCCCTTCGAAGTCCTTTATGGTAGATCGTGTAATACTCCAGTCAGCTGGAGTAATCTCGTAAACAGGATTTATTTTGGACCCGACATGTTGAAAGAAATGGAACAACAGGTGACTCAGATAAAACAAAACCTGAAGGTCGCTCAAAACTGACAGAAAATTTATGCCGACCAAAAGAGAACTCCAAGAGAGTTCAAAGCGGGAGATCATGTATATCTCAGAGTTAGGCCCAGGAAGAGTTCCCTGAAAAATGGGAGCTTGTGCCAAGTTGGAACCTCGATATTGTGGACCCTTTGAGGTTCTATATAGAGTGAGACCTGTAGCCTATAGGCTAGCACTTCCTCCCACAGTAAAAGCACATAATGTTTTCCATGTTTCATTATTTAAGAAATATGTACATGATGCTAACCATATAATTGAATGATCTGTGATCCAGGTGGAACCGGAGGGAGAGTTTCTACCAAAACCCCAATGCATACTGGACAGAAAGGAAACCCCGCTCTAGAACTGAACCATTGCACAGGTCAACGTGCAGTGGAAACATTTTGGCCCAGATGAGGCTACATGGGAAATGGAGGATGCCATGAAACATGCATATCCGATTTTGTTTACTTCTATACATGCATTTCATGTTAATAGATAAGAACATCGAGGACGATGTTCCTTTAAGGGGGAGGGAATTGTAACACCCTGTTTCCCCCAGTTTGCAAAAATAACTGGACTGGCCAAGAACCGTGGCAAACTCAGAAATGTGAATGTGTGATGCGAATGGACCTTGTGGAAAAGGTCGATGAATGTGAATAATATTATGAATATATATATTGCAGGACTACTGAGAGGGGATATGCTGAAAAAGAGACCACGATGGCTGGAGAAAGGCGATGGAAGGCACCTATAATGGTGGCGTTAACTTCCACCAAGAACAATACCATATTTGGACTTCACTGGCCCGGAGAACCAAGAGCGGCTCACTGGCCCCAAATTAAATGTCTCGCAAGTTGGTAGGTAGATGGCTCCTCGGGAATTGATGAGGGATGGGGGGTGAACCGCCCATCCGTAGAGTCGTCAGGCCTGACCTGTGCAAGAGAAATCGCGCCACACGCAACCTCGCAAGAGGATAAGGCGTGAGGGAGAAGCGATTGGGGGCAGACGCGAGGGGAAGAAGAGAACTCTGGAGATATGCAGAGTGAGTGATAGTAGAGAAGGGGGAGAGTGACCCTCGTTCTCGGTCACTGGTAAACCGAGACACCGTCTCGCAGCATCGCGGTCTCAGCTTAGGGGTGGCTAGTGGTAAATCCTATCGGAATCGTTGAGCCTACAGTTGGGTGGAAACGAGCACCCCTCTCAGCAGTTGCACTCACTTCTGGTGTTATTTATGATAAGTGTTTTACATCTTGCATCTTGAAATTCATATGCTGACATATATGCTCATAAACTGTGAAATTGTGAATGATTACAGTATAAGACTGTATGTGCAGTGTTTTGATAAGAAAGGATAGATGTATGCTTGTAACAGAGAAACCACGCATGGCTTATGTTGATAGATAAATTTAATTATGCGAAAGTTGAACCAAGTGAGACTTCCAGTCCGTTCTCGGAAATTTATTTCCCCTTATCTGTCTCCAGGAATGCCCCAGAATAGAACTCTCCATAGAGATACCCTTCTTGGAAAAGTTTACCAAGAACCTAGAAAAAGGACCTGAATGCGCAAGTCTTAGAAACCCTGTACGAGGAAGAATGATCCTCTTGAAATCCTGAAGTAGCAGCGTAGGGATAAGTATTGATTGACGGACGAGATCTCGTCGAAATATCTGTAGTCGTTCACGACCGTTAGATTGGCGGAAGAAACAAGGGCGTTACATGCCTTACCCCTTTTCTTTTATCTTCGTGTGTAGTGAGGAAATCGGGACCGTAGATCCCCAAGGACTGTGGGAGTATCTTGACCGTTGGTTTTTCCACGTCCAGAGAGTAGGGGGGAGAGTACACAACGTGGGATGGATCTGAGCCATCAGATCTTAGTTAGAAAACCCGACAGCTGTTGGATCTATTAGGAGATGCATGAGGGTTAAGCCCTCGTGAACAAGGGCGAAAGTCCCGAAAGAGGAGTTGGTATCGAGGATTCAGAGTTCGGGATTTCGGGATTCTTGATGACAAGAGATTGGGACTCTCCAGGGTGAAAATCCCAATATAGATCTAGATCGTTCATCCGTGAAGGACACGTGGCGGAGATCGAGCGTCCATCGGTATTTCGGATACCGGGGATTCGAGTGGACAAAGGATTTGTGTCACTGGGGGTCGGAAGTCACAAAATCGCGAAACAATGAGGACCGTCCATCTGAGGGAGGATACGTGGCAGTAATCCAGGATCTCGGGAGAATCCCGAAAGAAAGAGCCCACCGGGATTTCGCAAATCAAGAGTTCGGGAGTTTCGTTGACAAGAGGTCGGACTCTCGTGATTGATAAGTCCCGAAACTTCGACTGGTGAACTCCCAAAATGTTAGCATATGTTTAAATCTCGATTAACGGATGAGATCCTCTCGGAGGATCCAAGGTACGTAACAACCGTTGGAGGTGGGGAAGGAACGTGGATGATAGTTCCTCGACCCCTCTCCTCCTTTGCAAACAATGCACGAACATGATCCCTTCGGAGGATCCCAGGGTCTGTAATGACCGTTAGATTTGAGGAAGAGACGCAGGCATTAATGCCACGACCCCTTTTTCCCTTGCAAGATATGAAATAATTGGGACCGTAGACCCCATGGTCCATGGAAGTACCTAGACCATCCATCTATAGAGCACACGTGGTTGCTAGTAAGCACTTCGGCGTTTCGACACCCAGGAAACAAAAGGGCAAGAACCCTTGTCTTCGCGAGTCACGAAATCCCGATCACTGAAACCCCGAAATAGCATGAGGTGTGAATAAGTTTGAGAAAGGCGGGATTTAATCGTGACCGTTGATCATCCTGAAAAGATCACGACCGTTGATCGTGGGTGAAGGTCGCAGCCATCTATCGGAGGGACATGTGGTTGTCGATCGGTATCTCGGAGTTTTGACACCCGAGAAACCAAAGGGCAAGAACCCTTATCTTCGCGAGTCGCGAAATCCCGATCATCGAAACCCCAAAATAGCGTGAGGTGTGAATGAGGTTAAGGAAAGCCGGGATTTGACCGTGACCATTGATCATCCCGAAAAGATCATGACCGTTGATCTTGGCTGAGGGTTGTCGATGTCCATCAGAGGGACACGTGGTTGTCGATCGACGTTTCGACATTTTGACATTCGGGAAACCAGAGGGCTAGAAAACCTTGCCCCCGTAATTCGTGAAATCCCGATACATGCTGTAGTGGAGAGGAGAAGTACCGAAAGAATCTGGACCGTCCATCAAAGGAGACGCGTGGTGAGCGGTCAGAGTTTTGGGAAAAGTCCTGAAATCCCGTGGACCGTTGGATCCACACTCCTAAGAGCCGTCGATCTCTTACACGAACTTCCATATCGGAATTTGAAGATTTAAATGACAAGGAGTCTTGGAGTCGTTGCATTTCGAACTTCCGAGTACCGAAACCCCGAAAGGATCCATACCGTCAGATTAGGGGGGGCTTACAGCCGTTGATCTCCCTTTGGAGGGAAACTTGGGAGACTTATGTTGGCAAATTCAGTGGATAGAATGCAGTGATGGTAGTTGTCATTAATGGCAACAATAGAGACAGCAGGATAAGAAGGATAAAACCACGTGGGGATTTGGAAGTAAAAGCTCAGGAGGAACAATCTTGAAGAAAACGCGCGCAGCAAGAGCTTACAGAGGAAAAAGGAAGAAGAGTCAGTGACCGTAGGATCTCATACAAATTTCCCGAAAGAATGAGGGCCGTCAGATCTGTAAAAGTTGCGAGAGAGATAACCTAAAGGAGCAAATCGGGGATCGGGACTTTGAAATGTCCTGTTCACTCGACAATGAAAACCCCGAAATCGCGAGACGCGATTTAATCATAGCCGTTAAATCAAGCAGGGATCTGGACCGTTCATTTGTATGGACACGTGGTAGCCAGGAGGCCTCATCGGCAATTCGGGGATCGGGATTTCATAATGCAAAGTTCACTCTACAACGAAATCCCCGATTTCGCAATATGCGAAATCCCGACGGAATCTGAACCGTCAGATCAACATCGACTCGACCCACGTCAACAGACCACGTCAGCTAAGCGACACGTGGCACAACCAGGTAGTGACA
>ML803062.1:286105-327822 GCA_009831015.1 Picea engelmannii
TTAGAAAAACAAGACCGCGGAGCAATAAAATAAAACAAATGCAGAAACAAAACACAGAAGACACACAATACAAGAGAGACACAGATTTACGTGGTTCACCCAGTGTAGGCTACGTCCACCAGAGAAATTACCAGGTCCTTCCTTTATTATTATCCAGCAAATGAAGGGATACAACCTACAGCAAAACCCGCTGTAAATTCCTCTTCCTTCTCTCACAATCTCCTCTCTCAGAATACAATATTCACCATCAACCATAGCCGCAATACATTTCCCTCATAAAAGAGGGTTTCCTTCTAGGGAAAACAACCCTAACATAATCTATATCGTTAGATCTGCGACCTTATAATGAACGGTCCAGATTTACAATGAAATTACAATATACTTTTATAAGGCAATTTTTGCTTCGGGGGCTTCGCCCCCAAACCCCCGCTGGGGGCCCGCTTGCCCCCAGCTGGGGGGATAGGCCCCCCGGAACCCGCAGAGGGGGTATCCCCCCTCTGCACTCCCCCGCGTGGAAGAGTGTACATACTTCTGGGGTGTAAATACTTCATGGGGTATAAACACGGCTGAAAGCAAGGACCTATGAATCAGGAAGATAATCAGGCTCCACAACCAACAAATAATAAAGTGAAGTGATGAGTGTATTATAATTCAAAGTGAATACAAAATAAATTATTTCAATAATAAATTTAATGGGGAAATTAGAAGCGGGTTAACCCTAAAATAAGGAAAGTGGGCCAAGTGACCTAGAAGATGTTTTTAAGGAAGCTACTTGGAGAGTATAAATAAGAGGCAAGGCTCTCTCATTTTAATAAAACTTGATCATATTGAATATATATAGGTATTTTAGGTAACCAAGGATATCTAATCCTAAATTCTGAGGGAAGGTGAAGAAAAGAAGGCCGAAATGCAAGGAAGGATAAATTCTTTTGATGGTGCTTTCTAAGGTATGTTATTTACAGGTCATCTCACCATTTTCGCTATAAATTTTTTTCTATAATGATTCAGATTGTGAAATTGTTATTCCATTGAGAAAACATATCCAAGTATATGTGGTAAAAAATTAATATTGTGGGTCATTGTATTTTTGGAGTTACACTCCGTGGAAAATAGGGTTTGTGGCTAGTCCTGAAACTAGTCAAAACAGGTGTTTCGGGTAAAAACGTCATAACTTCTTCATAACAGATCCAAATTCAGTGAAACCAAATGTGTTGGTTATTTTACATTCTTTAGTATGTTGTGTAAAATTTTCATATCAATTCAACAAATATTCTGTGTGGGGCACGCTCTACAAGGTCGCTCTCTAGAATAAGCCAAAATTCAGCAAGGCATGTCATTTTTGCTATAACTCCTTTTCTAAGAGGTTCCAAGTAGTGAAACCTGGAGGAATTTCATAAAACACACTGAATAACATTGTTAAGAAGTTCCAGATCTTTATACATTACAGGTACAAAGTTATGATTACTTCAAGTTAGGGTTGTTGACTAATCCAAAACTAGGCATGTGAGACTAAAGAAAAGTTTGATGAAAATGCTAGTATCTTGTTGTTAAAGTCAAGGAAGGTTTGCATGAATGTGATCATATACACCAGTTCTATTACAAAGATACAAATCAGATTTGGATGATGAAATTGATGAGGGATTTTGGTTGAGTTACATGTTGAGTACATGGTTGAGACAAGTTGTTGATGAGTTGGCACATACATGAGGTGTATATTTGATGATGTTGGTACATATTGATGAGTCATAGATTTATGAGTAGTTGACACATGATCGGTACATACTTGGTACATGGTTGGATGCACTTTTTTATGGTACAGGTTGATTACAGGTTATTTGGTACATGTTGGTGCATGGTTGATGCACTTGTTTATGGTACAGGTTGATTACAAGTTGAGGTACAGGTTGATGCATGGTTCAGATTTATTGGTACAGGTTTACAATGGTATATCTCACAGTGATAGTGTGACAGTGGTTCCATCATTCTACTTCTAATTCAAGGCAGTTGGACGGGGCAAGGAAGGGTGGTTATAGCCACCTTCCGGTTGTAGCCGGAGAACATAGGGGGTTGTAGCCTCCTTCTGGTTGTAGCCAGAGAATTGGGGAGTTGGAGCTTCCTTCAGGTTGTAGCCTGAGATACTAGGGGGTTGGAGCCTCCTTCCAGTTGCAACTGGAAAACAAAGGAAGTTGGTGCTTCAAATGAGTGTAATTCTTCAAGACATATAAGAAAAAGCATTCTATGGTTTTCTCCCGATTTGGGTTTCCACGTAAAACACTGGTGTACTGTGTATGTGTATGATTGTTCATTTGTTCATTGCTTATTTACTCTACAGTTACTGGATGATAATGCTTCATTGATATAACACTTGGATTATATGGTTAAAAAGTATTAAATTGCTCTATTACTTATTCATCCCCCCTCTCAGTAATCCAACAATTGGTATCAGAGCCAGTTCCTTAAAGAAACAGTTTAACCACTAGAAGGAGATCATGTATTATTCTGATAATGGAGTACCAATGTTTAATGGTCAGAATGGTTTTAAGTATGAGATGTGGAGCATAAGGACGGAAGCATTTTTACAGGCACAGGGACAATATATTTGGCTATCAGTTGTTACAGGATATGATAGTTCAAAAAGGGCAAAGGCTGCAGCCAAGAAGGAATTGAGGAAAAATATCAAAATAGAAATGGATTTCATCTGGGAAGGATTACCTAATCCGGTAAGAGAAAAGGTTGGTAAATGTTCATCAGCAAAAGAACTTTGGGATAAGTTACATGACACATATTCTTCACCCATCACAGATTCAGAAAATGTCAAAGAAGATGCAGATACAAATCAAGAAGAATTATGTTCACCATGTCAAGAAGATTCAGAAGATGAAGAGTACATAATCACCAGAGGTATGTTGTTTTGTGTTAATTGTGAAACACGTGGACATCTTGAAATAGAATACCATGAAGGAAATGAGACAGGAAAAATAATTGAAAAGGAAGACAATTATGAAGAAGAATTGATTAGTGCTTTAGATGAACTAAGAGAAGAAAACAATTCACTCAATAAAGAATTGATGAAACAAAAGGAAAGTGTTCACATTTTATAAGAAGCCGAACAGGTCATCGCGAACTTAATAACTCAGCTAGAAGAAGCCAGAAAGATCGAAAAAAATCTTGAATATCAAAAGCAGTGTTTGGAAACCAACATAACAACACAGAAGGAAGAAGCAGAAATGAGAGAGAATATATTGACAGATCATCTTAAGGAAAGAACTAACAATCTAAACCATCTTGAGGCAGAGTTTGGTCAAGAAGAGAAAGGACTTGAAGAAGAAATAATCACATTAAAAATTCAACTTGAAGAAGCGAAAAGAACAAAAGAAGTCATGAAGTCTCGGTTAATGAAGAAAGAAGAAGAGGTTGAGAAGCTTGAAGAAGAAGTTGTCACATTGAGAAGTAAAATCATCAATCTCAACACGAATTTTGAAGAGACAGAAACATCCACATCACTTATAGAGAATGAAGAGAAGCACTCTAGGTTGCTATAAAAGAAGAATGAAGAAAATAGAAAGATTTTTGCATAAGTAATCAAAGGAAGGAATCATGGTCAACCAGAACCTAAGAAAACTATTAAAAATACATCTTCAAGGGGACCATCCATGTTCAAGCCACAAAGAAGCTTAAATCATGATCATGATCAGTCAAGAAAAAAATTCAGAAGGACTATGCCACAAAGAATACCATTCACTCCCAAGTATGCAAATTTATTTTATGGTCATTGTTTTTATTGTACTAACTTTGGACATAAGGTTGCAAATTGTAGGGATTATAAAAGAAATGTTCAAGCAAGAAGTGCCTGTGTGGCCACACGTAACATTGAGTGTTACAAATGTCATAACTATGGACACATAGCCAGTGATTGTAGAAGCATGATCAATACTTCCATGAAAGAGAATATTGATATCAGATATAAGACTCATTAAAGGTTACACGTAGAGGTTAATACCTCTCGTAGCTACGATAATATCAACACTCCCTCCTAGCTAGGGAGGTATTAAAGGAAATAGTCTTGATCACAAACAGACCATTCAACCGGTAGCATCATCATAGCCACACAGGCTATCTCATGATCAAATCACGAGCACCATCATCATTATACAACTAGATAGTCTCCATGGCGATCAGAACAATGCCATCCAATAGAAAACAATTGTGTCTATTCATAATAGTATACAGCTACTATCTAGTGGTACACAACCACTCCTAGTAGCACACAGATATTAACCAGTGACACATAGTCACATCCACCACAATAGCATACAACTAGTGTCCATAGACATATAGTCTCCACAACAATCATATCACCTGATATCAACCTGCATACAATATCATGATACAAATTGAGTCATTTGGGCCATTCTTCCACTCACATCTATGAGATACGGAAGAGTATATTTCCTCGAAAAGTTAAACATCAGCCATGGGCTATCTGGACTATTCTTCTCAAGCATAGAAGAATAATTGTCCCCGATTTCTTAACCTCGACCATTTACCTAACCGGTCCATTCTTCTGTCACTAATCACAGTGCAACCTGGAGAGAATGAGTCTACCCTATGGAATGACTATCCCTAATTGTTGAACAAGGACCATTCACCTAACTGGGACATTCTTCCATCACGATTCATAACGCAACCTAGAGAGAATGAGTCTGCCCTAGGGAATGACTATCTGGACCATTTCCTATGGAAATGACTGTTCTGGACCAACCTCCTATAATGAACCATTCTTCGAAACTGCTCACAATTGTGAACTTTGAAATAATGACTGCCCTGAGAGGCAGACCATTCTACTTGACCACCATTCAGGGTGAATGCCAAGAAGAATGATTTTCCTAGACCATTCCCCCACATTGACCACAAGGAAAATTGTTGTCTATGGTACATCAGAAATATATCAGACCATTTTCATTACGAAAATTATTGTCCGACCTGGACCATTTTCCGAACTGGAAAATGGTTGTTTGTTAGAAATCTTGGGCCACTTTCCAAACTGGAAGGTGACTGCCCAACTTGGACCATTTTCTGAACTAGAAAATGGTTGCCCATAAATCAATAACATATCAGTGCTCCCTCCCAACCTAGGAGTAACCACTTCCTTTTCCAATAAGTAAGTCATCTCCACGAGTCTGAGCTTGTCCATTAAGTACGCAAAATTTTCATCTTGGACAGAGGCTTTTCCAAAATATCTGTTATTTTCTCATCTGTGGAGATATACTGGAGAACTAATTCCCCCCTTTGGACTCTATCACAGAGAAAATAATAATTTATCTCAATGTGCTTCGACCTATCATGGAACACCGAGTTCTCTAAAAGCTTCACACAACTCTAATTATCACAATATATCACGGTTGAATCCAGCACCTGATCAAACAGTGCATAAATCAGCTTGCAGAGCCACACTACTTCCATACAAGCATCACAAGCTGTAATATATTATGATTCTACAATGTTGAGTGCAATAGACTTATGTTTTCTCCTAGCCCATGATATCATGGAAAAGATCAAACTGAAACATATCCAAGAAACGGTTCTTTTGTTATCTGCTCTCCCTGCCCAATCTGAATCGATAAATCCATGTAGTTGTATATCATAACTCAAACATCCCACAAAGAAAATATATGTCCGAGTATTCTCCAAATAAATTAACAATCCATTCAATTGTTGATACAAGGGCGAGTCTACTAGATCAAAGCCTCTCAACTTCCTCAGCTCTGTCATCATGGGAGTTTTCCATGGATCAATCCATCATCCCGGACTTCTGAAGAACCCTTTCAATACACTTCCTCTATCATAGGAATTTTTCACCACACCCCTGCTCTACATGAGAGGCTCAATACCAGGTTGCTTGAATCCATACAAGGTCTTCCTCTATCTGCATGCATGGGTGTCTTTCTAGTAGACCTCAAAACCTTGAGGTTGTTCTACATATGCTTCTTCTTCAATTACTCTGTTGAGAAGAACAATATTTACATCCATCTAATGTAAAATCCAACCCATTGATATTGTAAGAGATACAATGGCTTAGCCAGAGGTGTATCTGGTTACTGGAACACGCTATCATCGTAGTTCTCTCCCTCCTTCTGGGGGAACCTTCTAGTTCTGAATCTCGCCTTGTATCTATCAATGCTTCCATTTATAAGTCTTTTTCACAAATTCTCACATACATTGTTCTTCATCACAACTTCCTTCCATTCCTTCTATTTGACTACTTCTAGTGGGTTCAAATCATGCTGGTAGTCTTGTGATTCTCGGTATAATAACTAGTTCAATTGGTTGTTCTGAATTTTCTTTCTTTCTTGGAATCTTCATGTTCTTCCTCGTGTTTCTCTTCAATGTTGGAGTCCATGGAATCTTCTATAGATTATGTTCCCATCCTTTCTGAAGGTTCCAACTTCTTCGTTTCGTCATAGGAACATAAATGTAGATGGACAACCAAGGATATTCAGGGCTTCTTTTTGAAGAAGACTTCTTCTAGATTCAAACTGAACACGTGCCGATTATCATGGTTGTTACTCCCAATAAATAACATGAACATATACTTCATAGTATTCACGGATTCTTCAATGGATCATATCATTGAGGATTAGTTCCCTCCTATTCCCAACTTCATGCTTGAATGAGCAATATGCATGCTCTTCTTTTGGAATTCTACAATCATCTCCCTCCATCTAAGAGATTCCATGCTTCCGTCTACATCCTTCTTGCTTTATGTAAAGTGTCACAAGTCTATTCTAGTTTTCTCTTGATTACTGACTTCTTTCTGGTCTGACTCCTTCCGAGTCTCTTCAAGTTTGGTTCTGATTGCGTTCCATTTGGCAGTTGTTGCTTACTGGAATTGTCACCAAAGGTTGCCAACGTACTTCATCCTTTTCAGATACATTGTTTGACTAGTAGTCATTGTAATGGAAATCCTTATCTTGTTATTCTTCCATATGTTTCATTTCAATGATATTGACTATCTTCACATGATATGTATAGGAACTATGTCAACATGGTATGTACAAGGACTAGGTTACCGAAGAATATTGTTACCTTGACTAGAAGAAAAAGTTTGCTTCATCTTGCTTGACTTTCTTTGAGGGTTCCTTTTCTTTGGCAACTGTTGATTCATGTGTTTCCTTCCTTTTCTTTAACTCATGGCACTAGTTCTTGTAGTGACCATATTTTCGATAGTTGAAGCATTGTATTTTTGACATATCCCTTTCTTGATTTGGTTTCTTCCTTAAGCCAAACTTCTTCTTATTCCTGAATTTCTTGAACTTTGTTGTGTAGGGTTGATCATCATCTTTATTTTGGAATTTCTCTTTTGTGCTAATCCTCGATACTTCTTGTGCATAGCAAGTCCAAAGTTCTTCGAATGTGGGATACTATGTTCTTGTGTTCACACTTGCGGAAAATGCATCCTATGTCTTGGGAAGGTCATTAAGTACTATATTTACTAGTTCATTTTCTGAAATGATTTCCTCAATAGCTTTTAGTTGATCTCTTAACTAAGAGATTCTTATAAAGTATGATGTTATGATGTCATCATCATTCATTTTCATGTCACGAAGCTCATTCTTCAGACTCATCACTTGTCCAATATTTATGACTGAGAAGAGGTTGGTTAGGGCATCGTACATTTTCTTAGATGAGTCAAGATGAGAAATGTAGGGTATCAAATGGTACTTTACAGAGTCCACTGTGATACTCATAGAATTGATGTCATTGTTCTTGAACATCTCCATAACTGCAACGTTCTAAGGTTCCTTCTCTTTTCCTACTTAAAACTGAGGTTCCATGATCTTCCCTTTCACGATATCCAACACATTATTCTTGGGAAGGGGGAGGTCAATCCTTGTCTTCCATGCTCTAAAGTTATAAGCCCCTTCTAAATTGTTTTTTGACTTCATAGAGTAAGTCATGACTGCTTTGACTTGGTCAACCTTTGACTTTGACCAAAAAAGTCAAACTTGACGCCTTGGCTTGCTGAGAGTACCAGCAGGTGCGCTAGGCTAGGGTGCACTAGGTTATCTAGGAATTGAGTCAAGTGCTTCACTTAAGGTGTCTTAACAAGAGGGTTAGGGCTTCATTGATGTAGCAAGACTTTGACTGCCACTGCAAGTACAACTGAGCAAATCCTCCCAATCTACCTTCCATTGGTTAGACTATCTGAAGAGAGTGTGGGCCCATAACCTATTAGAATAATAGCTGTGCTTGTTTCACTGTAGACAATATCTCAATATTGTCACCCAACCATAGGCATAAATGCCACCCCCAAGCACCTTAATCTTGAGAGACAGAATAATTCTGGAAGCAAACCCTAGAACCAATAGCCAACCAAGGTAGTGTACCTCTCTCCAGAGCTAGCGTACCAAGCAGAATGTCCAAACCATAACCAAACAAAAATTCCAACCATAACCAAAGACTAAGTCACCATTATAGTAGTTGCAACTCTCCTCTAGTCATGTGCACCACTTGTCCTTATGCAGTTGTAAGAGTGAGTGTGACAAATGAGCTCTAGCGCCCTCTTATTTATAGTCCTCCAAGTGACCTAACTGGGCCGACTTCTACTTCTAGAGGATAACAATTTAATATAAATTAGTATCTTGAGTCAACTTGTCCTCTATGGTTATTTCCTAACCTTCTACGGTTTCTCTTGCTTCCCGGAATATTCTAGACTCGTCAAAGGTTACATGTAGAGGTTAATACCACCTCTTTCAATGTCACTTTCGACACGATGTTCTTCCTCCTCTTGAACAATATTCTTCCTCTTCTTCCTCGAAGGAATTTTATGCGAGCTTTAAATTTTTCCCGAAGGCGGATTCTTTTCTCCTCCTTCGCCTGAGCTACTGTTGATCACTTTTTTAGATGGATGGGTTGTTGGAGCATTGCTCTAAGATGTTGTAGTCTTAGGAGTAACAATTGGGGACTGGGCACTCTTCTCGTTGGGACCCTTTCCTTTATGTTTGTAAAATTCATTGGTACTAAGTATTGTTTCCACGTCGCCAGCGTCATGAGCAGGAGCACCTAAGTTATCACCTTCTTATTCACTTAGAACAATATTGATAAATGAATTGTTCAAACCTACTGCTAGCAAATGTTCCACGAAAATTCTGTTAGGGTCGAACCCTTTTATATTTTCGGCATATGTCAGATTCAGACTGTGGAAACGGTTTGCAAATTCATCAATTTTGTTCATATTTCTGAATATAAAGTCCCCAACTTTCCGAGGCAAACGTATGAATTAGTTTTTCCATTTCTCATGGAAAAAGTGCAATAAGAAGTTATACTGCCTTGCAACTTCAACAACAAACATTTTATCATATATATGGCATGGAAGGAAGGAGGGATTTTCCTTAGAACCGAAACTCCTGATAACATTGTAATTTTCCATTTGCTCCAGCCTCCCCTTCCTATCCAAGAATTTACTTGCCTCGTCGGATATTCGGGGAGTATCTTTTCCAAACAGTGAACCTTTAAAAACTGAGACAAAATCATTAAAAACTTCCTAAAAATGAAAGGAATCTTTGTGCCTCCATAAAGCTTGGTACCAGAAGGTCACTGGGTCAAGTTCACAGTTCATCCTCCTACATATAGACAATTTCATAAATTGACAGCAATGTGCTATCGCAAATACCAATAAAGAAGACAAATAATTTCTTATCCTTTTTGTATTGTGACAATTGGGAAGATATTTCAATGGAAATCAATTTTCCCCAATCGAAAATGGCTTGCTCTTTGACAGTAAAGTATAATATATAAATAATCATACGGGAAATGCTGGTGGTATTTTTTTGGCTTGTCCCCTGGTGAACAACCAAGCAATTTCCCGAAAGGGGTTTTTGAACGAGTCGGCCTGCAACCTGGTAATGTCTTCGGGAACGACAACGTGATTCTCCAACAACTCAAGTAAGAGGTCCAGGCCATTGTCATGATTTTTTAGGAAATCCATGCAATCCTCTCCCTTGAAAGTAAGTGTTGGCTCGGTATTGGGCCCCAACAACTCCCCCTAAATTTTGAAAAAATTTAAAGGGCCCCCATTAGAATCTTGTTAATTATAATGAGCTACAGAATCAACCTTTTCAAATAGTTCCATCCCTTGGCTTGGTTTGAGACAAACTTAAGACATTCACTATAGTATGAGACATCCATTACAAGAGTATATGTCAAAATTTAGAAACGAGCATAGAAATATGAATTTAAACAAAAACGTTAATTTGTATCAAGTGTTTACTTTCGTTTAAATTATGATTATGTGTTCTTTCTTTTGCTTATTAGCAAGTTTGACTATTTTGAATAATGGGTTCAATACTTCATCAAATAATATCTTGGTTGGTTTCTCATTTTCGTAAAATCATTTGGTGATATTAATTAATTAAATTCCTTTTTCATTTTGCCTCTCATTTCAAAATAAAAATAATAATAAAAAAAAGAATTATCTATCATTTGTTTGATTTTGTAAAAAACCAAAATTAATATTTTTCTCTTCTCCATTAACTTGAAGCTTCTAGAATTTTAAGATCATATTTGAAAGGAAATTATAAACAATGTTTGTTTAGAACTTATAGTTAGTTTAAATTCATTTTTTATTTTATTGTTCTAGATTTTGTTTTATTCACAATTTTTAGGTTATTAATTTATGTATTTTTTTCTTTCACGGGTTTCTATTATCAGTTATTTGGTACGGATCTGATCATGGTTTGATTTTATTATCTAAATACGTTCAAGATGATTGATCCAAAAATAATATTAGATTCATGCAAATAAATTTATGAGCAACAACAGGTAAAATTTGGAAATGCGTCAAGAACAGAGACACGATTTTGCAGGACTGATTGCAGCCAAACCGTGAGGAATTTGAAGAAATGGTTGAAAACCCATCTCCCAAATGGACCCATTTAGCTTACACGTGATGAAAATTTTGTTTGGGAAATTTTCCCAAACAAATGCACGATTTGAGAGATATTTGTGTCTCTTTACGAGACAAATTTCAGGTGGCGGAAATTATTAGTGACGCCCAGACTGTTCATTCATTGTATAAATATATGAGAAAGTTCAGAGTTATGGAGATCTAGGAAATTGAGAGAAGGATTTTTATCCTTTCTTTTTTGTATATTATTTATTTTATAAACTTTTCTTCTTTTCAAATGGAGTAACGGATGGTTGGAATCTTTGGGAGAATGGACGAGTATTTTCAAAGAAGAATATGGAATTCCAGGTTGCTTAATGTTTTTTGACCTGTGAGTAAAATGGTTTTATTTTCATTATAATATCTTCATATTCTTTGAATAATTGATTATGCATTGATTTAAATTAACTTTAATCTTTTTTATCAATACATGGTTAATTACTATCATTTATATATTAATTTTTTCAATCTTTAAGAATCTATTATCGCAAAAGTTCTTCCTAGACCATATGATGAACATATTTTGTTGAAACTACATGAGAAAACAATTTACTCTTTGGCTTTTGTGCTTTTGTAGATTGTGCAATGTTAATATTGTTTCTCATATAATTTTTGAATATGAAACTTTATTTGTATTGAATTAGTTTTAGATTATTCTGCATATAATTTTTTATATCATGTTTTTCTTTATGTTGTTCATTATCTTTTGGTTTAGTTTATATCTGTGACTGACCATCTATTCAAGTATTTTGAGTTTACATATGATGCTAGATAGTTGGTAACACCATTCTCGAGAATTGGAATTTCTTTCATTTTCAGTTATTGGACATTTCAAAGTCATAAGATATATAATTATTTGTCTTTTTGTAGTTATAAACTCGCTCCAGAATATGAAACACTTCATTGAATTTCTTCAGGAAGTATTATGCTTTCTTTTGTCATAGGTTTACACTTGACATAGATTAAGAGGAGCTTATACAAATACAGAGAGATGAATTTAGCTTAGTACTGCTGATCAGTGAGAGGTTAGTAAGTGCATTGCTTTCTTTTATTCAGATTTGTGTATATATGAATGAGACGATGATTGCATTAATTAGCTTTGATTGTTTCTGTGTCATTGTTTCAATTGTATTTATTTAGTATTTATTATTTTAAAATCTTTAAACATTAAAAAAAAAAAAGATTTATGTTCTTACTTTATCTTATTTTGAAACATTATTATAAACACTCATTTTCGCAAGATTTCAAGTAAACCTTGTAAACTGCATATAGATTGTTTATAATCATTTGTATATTCACGTTTCTTTTTAATAAACATTAGTAAGTAATATATCATTTGTTAGAATCATATATTTTAGATTAGTTCCATTTCTTTTATTATTTTTAGGACTTTAGTTGGCCAACGGAGCCATTAAATATGTCGGGTCATTTCATTCCAAACGGCTTAGGTTATTTAGACAACCCCGATCTGGATTTGACCTTCTAGTTGACGGTGTATCACTTACGCCCGTCAACACTCGGGAAGCTTCAACATTTTACGGAACACTTGAGGTGAAAGAGAGACGACATAATGGTCTCGAAGTTGAATCATTTGTTGACTTAGTATGTATTTCTCGGCGCACTAGGCAACCAGTTCCTTGTAATTGAAAACCTCAGGAACATAGCCTGCACGAGAAATTTCGGATGTCGAAATCACTTCCTTCTGAGCAGACGGGGAAGAATAGTAAGAATACGCTCTAGACCACTGAAAATTATGATCCTCAAGTCCAAAAATGTTCAAAGTATCTCCGCAGAACTGTTGTTGATCTACTGCTGCCATAAGTTGACAAGAGCATTCTTTTAATCCAGATAATATTTGCAATGAGAGCTTGAGAGAGATAATATAATCTTATGCAAATCGTGCTTTAATTTGTTTTAATAAGAAATCACCTCGATCCCTTCGCTTATTAATGACAATCTTACAGCACCTGCATGATGAGTTATTATCATTAAACCATACTAAATGCATATTGGGAAAAGTACGAAGGTGGCGGGGATGAAAGGGACTAATTAGGATTTGGAAACTTTTGTCAACTCGCCAACCCAGGAACCCACCAACCCGTCATTGCGAAAGGTTGAAAATTGGCTAAGTGTTGTAACACAGTCGGTCAGACTCAATATAAGAGAGATGAGATACTTAGGAACTCGTGGATTCCTATGGTCAAAATGTAGATCACGGATCTCTTGCGTGAAAATGTATATCGCAAAACATGGGATATGAAAGCTTGAACCCACAAACCCGAGAGCCCGCAACTGCAGAAACAGTTAAGTATAGGATGATACGCGGTCAGTCGGACTCATGATATGGGAATATGAGGAAGTGAGAACCCATGAGCCCTCCAACATATGCACTAGTCATTTTTGAAAAACGACTAAGTATGGCAACTAGAAAGGGAGAACAGGAGGGAGAAAATAAAAGGGGAATTTGGGTAAGTATAGAAGAGGGAAAAGAAATGGACAAAATAAGTTGGGAAAATAGAGAAGGGGAGGGAAATTTCAGAAGCGAGAATTGATCTCAACAACTGGCTCCAACTGTGGGATGATAACCCCCCATGGGTTGTCAAGAAGCCAGAATCTTTATGACTAGTTTCTTTCGTCCATTGGGCTATGGAGTCAAAGGTAAGAATATACAAACTAGAAAATAAATTTGTGTACAGGGAAAATGAGAAAGTTTTTTAGGAGAAGAAAACTTTCAAATGTTTATCGTTGATAGGCAACATTAGTATTTTACCCTTCATGTCTTGGAGCATATAGGAATTGAAATCCAATATCTTTTTGACGACGTAAGGTCCAATCCAGAGCGCTTCGAACTTTGTATGCATCGGTGATTTCTCCTTGACCTTGTTCCAAAGTAACACCAACTTTCCCTTTTGGAAATTATTTACAGTTGTGCTCTGATCAAAATATCTTTTGACACTCTGTTGCCTTTAAGAAGTTTGATTCAGGGCTTTGCTTCGTTCTTCTTCCAATTGGTTGATCTTCCTTTGGATTGGTGAACTCTCTTATGTATCTTTTGTATTAACCACAAAATTCAATGCATTTAGTTCGAGGCTAATTGACATTTTCGCCTCTTTCCCATAAACCAATGTATAAGGGGACATCCTAGTGTTGTCCTTTGGAGTCGTTCTGCTTTCCCACAATGCATCAGTCAGCTTCATATGCAAATTCATTTGGTTCTTGTCAATGGTTTTCTTCAGTATTTGAACAAGTGTTTTATTTGTGGATTCAACAAGGCCATTACCTTGAGGATAATAATTTGACAATCGACCCATGATAATTCCATATTCTCCACAAAACTCTGTAAAATTTGACCCGATGAAAATCGAACCATTATATGTGATCAATTTATTTGGGACACCAAATCTCAAAATAATATTATCTTTGAGGGACTTGATTATCTCTTCAGAATCAACTTTCTTTAATGCCATTGTTTCTGTCCATTTTGTGAAATAATCTATAGCCATGAGAATGTACATATGTCCCTTGCTAGACTTTGGATTAATTGGCCCGACAACATCAAGTCCCCATTGGGAGAATGGTTGTTCTTCAACTATGGGTTGTAAAGGTATCGCAGATCTCTTCATTTTTCCTGAAAATTGTTGGCATCATACACACTTCCTTATTGTGGCATACTATTCTCTGAATATTGATGGCTAATAGAATCCAGCCCTTATTATCTTGTGGGCAGTTGCAGTAGGTGCAAAATGTCCACCGCATATTCCTTCATGGAATTCTCTCATTAGTTCTTGAGCTTGATTTTCATCAACACATCTTAGTAGTATACCATCAAAGTTCCTTATGAACAGTATATTAGCAATCAACACATAATGATTTGTCTTCATCTTCAATGTTCTTCGCTTATTAGGGTTCATGGTGACAAGAAATTGGCCGATCTCAAGTAGAATGCAATGTCTATGTACCATTCTGAATCAACCAATGGTTCTCCTACTAAAATTGAGATCATTCCATCAATAGAATCGCCATTTGTGATGAGATTTCATAAACATGTTCCTTTGACAACCTTTAAAGGTTTAATCTCAATATCATATTATTGGATCTTTGCCAGCCAGTTAGTCCATTTTCCTTCTCTCAATTGTTGATTTAGAAGCATCTTTACTAACGAGGATGGAACATTGGCAATGACATGGGAATTTAATATGTACGTCTGAAAATGTGCCACTGCTTTTACAAGGGCCAAAGCTTGCTTTTCCAGTTCTGAATACCTCAGCTCATAGTCATGCAAGTTTTTTCTCACGAAACTTATTGGGAGTTCTTCACCTTTGGTATTCTTCTGAGTAAGAACAGACGCAACAATTGTCTCTATAGCAAATGAATAGATAATGAAATCCCTTTGAAAATTCGGACTAGTGAGGACTGAAGCTGTGGTGATTGCTCCTTTAGTATTATTGAAGGCCTATTGAGTGATTATTTTCCATTCGAACCTCTGCTCCTTTTTCAGCAAGAAATTGATCAACTTTACAATACTTGCATATTCAGGAACAAACCTTTGCACAAAATTGATCCTACCAAAAAATGATTAGACTCCCTTCTTGGCTATCGGGGGGTTGAGCTCATTTATTGCTTTAACTCTTTAAGGATCTATGTAAATCTCTTCCTTGCACACAATGTGGCACAACAGTTTTCCTTGAGTTACAACGAACATGCATTTCTTTGGATTTAGAGAGACACCATATAATCTACATCTTTTAAAAACTTTTCTCAAATGATGGATATGATCACCACTTGTATTTTAATGTATTGTCAAGTTTGTTGACGATTAAAATCGCAACGAGGATTTTGCCCGCAAAGTATTGCTAAAGCCTACTATTATAAGCTAAAAATATATATAATACTAGTAGATGGGACCCCCTTGTAGATTAGGAGATCAGATCTGGTTCTTATTTCATGTTTATGTTGTTGTTCGACAATGCTTACATAGTTATACATGATTGATGAAATCTTGGTTTTATTGGCAATGGATAAGGCATGTTATGTGTTGGTTTTAATTGCGACAAATGAATGATGGGTAAGGCATGTTATGTTTCATTTTTGTTTCTCTAAGCTCTAATCTCATGATTACGATGACCTATGATTATCCATTGTTACCATTTCTATTTGTTCCTAGATTCATTACTGTGACACCTGCACAAGAGACATATTAGCAACAACACATAAGAGCAGTCGAAAAGAGATAAAAAAACAATAGGAATAAAATCCAAAAGAAAGGAACTATGCTACTATGTTATACGATGCTAACTATGCATTTTGAAGTTTAAATGGATTGTTGTTAGTCCTAGCTAATAGGGTTAGTGGCTATATGATTTATTGGCCTATATAGAAAAACATGTGATGGGCGTTATGGTGTGGTTGGCAGTGGTTAATGTGACATACGGTGGCACTTTTGGCAAGTAGTGGATGTTGGTTTCGATGCATGCCTTAATTGAATGAATTAATGGATTAGTGGGCTGGAATGTACTAAGGAATTGAATGACTGGAGGTTGGAGGTGACGTGCATTTACTGCACGTCACTCCATACCCCTCCCATTGGTTGTCACCCTAGCTTGCCTATTGTCAATTTTGTTCGTTGTGGTTAAGCTCTGATTTTCAAGCAGAGGAAGAACTGCTCGGCCAAGCTCGCGTTTTTAAAGTTTTAGTGGTTACAGGTATGTCTTTTCGCCATCCATGAACCCACTCTGGTTATGAAATAAATATTGTCTCGGTGATGTATGGGTCTGTGCTTTTCTTAAGACTGGCAACTGTGTAAAATTGTGATTTTTTCTGGAATGAATGGTTGGTGTGGCTTTTATTGCAATAATGTTTGAAGTCGCAGTTTCATTGATCTTTCTGAGTGTAAAAGCCATGAAGGCTCTCTGTCATCCTTATTGGTCTTGGTTGAATGGTTTTCATTCAGTCCAGATTAGTTGGTCATCTCCATGCATTCTTATCAACATACCCAGTCGTTTGTTGTTATGGGGTTTATTGGGTTTGAAACACTTGTGTCACTACGTATCGTTTCACTTGGGTATGGGTTCGTTCATGTTACTGATGTTCCACAGTAGTTTATGATGGTTGTTATGCCAAAGGGATTGCTTAAGTTTGATTGTTATTTTTCGGCTCTATTTTATCTCGGCATTCTTCTATTGATTGGGAAAACCACGAGGGTTATACCATGCATGTTCTAAGTGTTGTTACAGGGCCAAAATGAAGCCTTTGCTCCTATGTTCATAGTTTCTCCTAGCATGGTAATTGTCACCTTGTCTGTGAATTTGTTGGTGGTATACCCTATGTGTGCATCGTTGGTCTCGGAGGTCCTCACCTGATGTTGGGGGTTGACTCCAGTCTCCCTGTGGTGGTCCACAAGGCGAATCCTTGATTACTCAAAGACCAGTTTTGATAAAGGGAACCTGTTATGTCTTGTTGGATACATGGTTGATGGTTATGAGTTGGTGGTGCATCGTCAATAGTCTATCATTGGTTCGTCTCTGTTGATTATGTTAACAGTAGTTTTTAGTCACTGCAATTGGTTATTATAACAGTCAAATTGATAAGCTCAGTATGGTTAATTGGTTGATTGGATAAATGGGATTGGATACATAGTCATTGTCTTTTACATTATGATTATTGAATTGTTAACCCAACATTAGTTTATAATTGATTAAATCACAACGATGCTTCGTGTGTGATGCATTGGTTGTGTGGGCTTCCTACAACATGTTATGTTGAGTTGATGGTTGTTTTGACTGTGTGTTTTAAATTGACAAATAAAAGTATTGCAATCGTAATAGTTGTGGCATGGTCATCCACTGTGTATGTTATGGATATTATTTGATTGCACCATCAGAGAGGGTCACGGTTTTTTAAACAATATGGTTTTGTTGCAATTTGATCAAATTGTGAGATGAGATTGGGGATAATGTTGTTGCCTCATTGTATTGGATTGATAGCCCATCATTGTGGATGTTTCGATTTAGAGTAGTTGGACCTGTACAGTCACAGAAATACTCTTGCGTTTTGTTGAATGGTCTGTGTATTCCACAACATAGTATGACTTGAAATGGTGATTGTTGTTTGTGTGTTTAAATGGCAAGTCAGGATCTTTGCAATTAAAATATTGATGGTTGAATTTGGTTGTCTGTTATGTGTGTTGATGAATATCATGCATCGTAGCAGAGAAAGGCACAGGTTCTATGACAGTATAATCTCATTACAATTTAATTATTAAATGAATTAAAGGATGAAATCAGGCATGATTTTTGTGTTTGTATTTGATGATTGAAATTATTTGTGGGCAGTGGTTGATTAGTTGACGTTGAACAGAGTGGAAATTAGTGATTGTGTATTCATTTGGGAATTGTTCTAAAACATTAAATGGACAATGAGAGGAAACATAACTCTTCTACAGGTTGTTGTGGGATGCATATTGTCTTGTTTTGGTGACACTATGTTAAAGATTTGATTACAAACAGTGAGCAAGTTAATGCACATAATTGATTGAATTATACACAGTAGTTTTTCATTTGATCACAGTGATTATTTGGTTGGTGTTATTTCTTTTTACGTTTGATATAGACGGGTTTTATGGACTACTTAATTAATTTTATGAACAATATTCGCTCTCTTTCCCTACCATTATTTCGCTTTTCGCTAATTACAACCCCATCTCCTTCCCACATTCATTTTTCACTCCTTATTCTTAAAATTCAATTACTATTAAGAAGAATTATGTATTGAAGCAGTTTGAAATCGCAGTTTCTTGGTTGGATCACGGTGATATTTTTTTTATTGCATTACAGTTGATTGTTTGTTGTCTTTGATCAGTAACCGTGTTTCTTTTCCCCCTCATTTTATGATGTTTCGCTAAATACAAACCCCTCACATATCCCATGACCTTTTGTTCACTCCTTGCTCATCGAAAACAGTTAAACAATTTATATGGATTGGATTGCATGAGTCCGATATGTTGTTGAGCCAAAGTCTATTTCATATTTTTAAGGAGTTGTCATGTATGGTTGTAAAGGAACTATTTGCTAATCAATCATGCATGTAGGAATGAAATTTTTCAGCTGAGGTAGCCATGGCAGAGGCAACCAAGGGAGAGGTAATTGGAACAACGGCCCAAGAAGGCCAAGATTCTCCATACACTTTGATGTTGACTCGCAAGAGTTAGGCCAGTTATTTCAGGCTAGATTTTTCAATTGGATTGGGCAAGGAGTGGTCCAACCTAAGCCTAAAAGGCCTCCCTTCCAAGCTCCACAAGCCCCTGGTATTCATGTGCCCCTCATGTCTCATTGCAACCCAAGGTTCCCGAAAACGACGGATGGCAAGATATTGTCCACCCGACTGTCTCCCAACATCGTGGCTGGACCAATTTGTCCTTACCTGCTCCCCCGCCTATCAATAAGATTGTCCAAGTTGCACCTGTCCACTCACCAGTTCAGTCCTCTCATGTTAGCAAAATGTTGAAAACCGAGGCCCACCATGCCCCTGACAAAGGAAAATCCATTGTTTCCCCTTCCTCACCCTCCCATGGCTCTAATAAATCTGTGTCTTCCCGGATGCATTTGAGGGATGATTGTTCTCATGTGATTAGCGAGATTAGGCCTAAAGGCTCAGCGCAACCAAAGGCAAATTCAGAGAAACCAAAGGGTGACAACAACAATCAAGGAAAGATTGCATCTCAGAGTGGAAAATATGGTTTTTGAGTTTTATTTTATTTATTGATGATGACAGTTGACTTCAGAAGTTTTTGGACATCATGTTTTCTTTGGATATATGAGTAATATATTTTTGAAAATAATTTCAAATATCAATGAGATAAATTGTCAAATGTGAATGTGATGATGGGAGTCACAAGGAGGGGTGTTTTGTTTAATTAACTAGTTATGTTGTGATTGTTAAGAGCTAAAGGGAGTCACAAGGGGTCCCACCTACTAGTTATTATTTATTTAAAATCCTTATTATGATTTATTACTTTTCCCCCCTAACTAAAAAGTTGGTTGAGTTTTAGTTAACTTAATTAATGAAGTAGTTCAACTACTTCAACCAATTCTAATTTTCTTAAAGAAAAAAGGAAAGGGAGGAACAAGAGGAGGATAGAAGGAGAAGCATACTAAGGTTTGGTCTTTGAGTTTATGTTGAGATAGTTCGGTTTTCATTCATTCCTTAATTGATCATAAGCCTAATTTTTTTTAATGATAGCAGGGTCATATTGTAGACAACAAGATTCAGGGATGAATTACATCATTCAAACACTTTTTTTTCAGAGGTGTTGATCTATCTTTGATAGTCTGTGTAGACTTGTATGTTCGTGAATTATTTTTCATGACTGACAAAGGATATTTTGCAGAGTCGAGTGGCCAACCGTCTGTGGCAAGTTGATCCAACTTTTAGAGTTCAGTTTTTTTATTCTTTGTCAGAGGTCCTTTTGTATGTTCCATCGGGGATGTCTAAGTTTGACTTTGGTCCAAAGTTTCTGCACGAAATTTTGTAAAGATAATGACTCTTTGGTGAATTGGAATGAAATAAAGGATTTCTTTATGTCTCATCTGTCTTGATTATCATCTTGGTGTCTTTGCTTTATCTCTACATTTATTTCAGCAACTTTTATATTCAAAAAATCATATAAATAATGGATTTTCCAACATTGTTTTATTTATAAAAATACTAGCCTAAGCACTTGTAATCAATACTTGTGAGTTAGGATATTAATTTTGATGGTTGTAAACGTAGGGTGACATTCCCGTCTATTTTGATTTAGCCAAGCAGAATCTGAAAATGCTTGAGTAAGATCATTTCATATATTTTCCTCAACATTTATTTGGCGACCATACTGGGGAGATCTTCAATATCTCTCTGGTTAATTTTTATACTCGATTATCATCGAATACATCTATTTTTCTAATATTGATTCTTTGATTGTTTTACTTAATGATTGTGCATGTTGCAAGGCAGCCCAATATTGAGCCCGGTCTTCAAGATCAAACCAGCATTGCTTTGAACCTGTTTAATACCATTTTAGACACTGCCAATACTCGTGTTGGGCTTAATCATTCATGGGAAGTAATTGAGCGAGATATTAGTGCCCAAGAACGTTGGGAAGCTAGACGTAGACAACCTAGAAATCAGTAGTAACTTTCTTGTTCCTTCAGTTTTGGCCTTTCTTTCATGTCCTTAGACTCTCGTATCTCTAGAAGAAGAAGAGGCTTCTCACCCAAAGTTAATGCTATTGTTGAAATAGGAAGAAGGAACATTGTGTTATCTACCCAACAAAGTGCTCTAAGGAGAACTTTGTCTGATTCTTCAGGTTCATATTTTTATCCTTCACCTATCATCCACAAGATGGCATCTAGTGGTGGCTCTAGTGGAACTGGAAGTGCTTCCACCTCTCAGTCTTCATCTTCGTCGGTGATTGGTAGCTTATATAGCCACCATATCCATGTCCAATCTACCACAAATCCCACCAAAGTCATTAAAAAGTATGGGCTTTTTCAGTTTGAAGAAGACGTCACAACCACACCATGGCATGTGTCTTCTCCTCTTAACCTAGCACCTACTACTCATCCACTTCCTAAATTCAAAGAACATCTTCCTAGGTTTTCAGTAAATAACACTGTCACTACAAACAAACACCTAGTGGAATTTTCTAATGCTTGTCACAACATAGAAGCCAATGACAATGATACTTGCATGTGCTTATTCGTCAATTCCTTGGAGGGAAAGGTTGCGACCGATTTCTTTGACCTTCCTCCTAAGATTTTGTCTACTTGGGAGGAGTTAATCTACTGGTTTAGATCCACTTATGGGAAATCTAAAAGCCCAACCGAGAAGTTATGGGAATACAATAACATCGCCTATAAGGATGGTGAAACCATCAATTCCTTTAATTTGTGTTTCACCAAGTTATACAATCAAATCCCTGAAATCATTCGACCTCAGAACCAAGCCGCTTTCATGCATTACTACAATGAATTACCTTCCCCCTACTGTCATAGGCTTGAGGAAAAATCCATTGATAATCTCGGTTCCGCTCTACATACTTGTTTAGAGTATGAAGAACAACTTGAAAAACAGGTCTTCCTGAAGGAGAATCAGTTAAACAGACAAACATGTTTTCCCTCTTACAGCTAGTACAAGACATGAATAATCATATGATAGCATTCAAGCAAAAGCGGACTGTCTCACCTCTAACCCCTGAAGCTTCATCCTCTTCTGCACCCCTCTTTAGAAACCCAATTGAAAATAATTTTCAGCCTAAAGATATCTTTCCTCGAAGTTGGTGTAACTTTTGCAAGGAACACCGCGAGGAAGCCACATGTGAGGTAAGGAAGAGTGCCAGAGATAAGATCTTTGGTAAAAGACCAGAAACTACTATCTTGTCCTAGATTTTGCAGAGCCAAAAGATGTCATGATCATCAATACTAGGAACAAAGCCTATGCTCCTAAGGGAAAATTCAATTCTCCCCGCAACTCTTCTAGCTCGAGCTCATCCTCGCCCGCTGTTACTGTTCAGGTTCCTAAGGTTCCTGACAGCAAGGAACAACTTCCCCTCTCCCCTCTTTCAAGTACAATATCTTGAATCATTTGGCCAACATCAAAGAAGATGCAACCCTTCTAGATATGGTTATTGTCCCTGAACAACAGATGCATCTGAAACAATTCATGGAAAGAAAATATTATGTTGTAGCCAATCTTTCTAAAGAGGTAAACGAAGAGGATTATTCTGTAAATAAAGTAGGTGTACATAACTTTAGATACCCTGTAAAAAATCAACGTTTTTATATTTCTATAAAGATTATGGATAAAATTGCCCATTGTTGCCTCATTGATGGCGGTTCGGGCCCAAGTGTGATGTCAAAGATTATTATGGAATATCTAGGCTTGTCTTGTACAAATGAAAATGCTAGAAGCATGCTCTCCTATAATAGCCTACAACAAACAACCATAGGTGAGATTAAAGATGTAACCTTAGTTTTGTGTGCACACCCTGAAATAAGGACAACCCATAGTATTCAGGTAATTGATATGTCAGTAATCAATTACTCAATCATCTTGGAAAGAGATTGGCAAGCCTTAACGAATGGATACCTCTCACTCGACGGAACACATTTATTCGTTCCTCAGAACGGTAAAAACATTATAGTCCTTAGAGAGGGAAGGATATCACCTTACATAGAGAGTGTCCCACAGCCTAATGTAAACTATATCGAAGAGGAGCTAGGAGTGTATTCCATCTTTGGTAAGGAGGATAACATTCCCTTGGAACAAATTGATTTAGATGATGGTATGTGGCACATGCACTTTGATGGTTCATGCTCTAATGAAGGTAACGGAGCTGGCATTATCTTGATTTCTCCTATGGGAAAAATCCATAACTTTTCATATAGGTTGGAGTTTGCTTGCACAAACAATGTCACTGAATTTGAAGCTTTGTTAATGGGCATTGAGAACGCCTATAATCCTGGTTGTGGTCACCTTTCAGTTTTTGGGGATTCCGAGCTTGTTGTGAACCTTGTACGTAAAATTTACTCTCCTAGAAACAAGTTGATAAAAAGATACACCCAAACTGTTTGGGCATTTATCTCAAACCTATTATCTTTCAACACCACTCATGTTAAGAGGGAGTTGAATTCAATGGCTGATCGGTTAGCTATTTTTGCAACCTCTCCTAATCGGCAACTTTTGCCACACATGCCTGATTGTATTGTTCAATCTCTATATCATCCACATATCCTTGACAATATAGAATCTTGGCAGGTTTTCCCTAACGATGAGAGCATTTGTGCTTTCATTCGAAATGAACCTCTTAAGCCTAAAAGAATTATATCCATGGAAGAATACAAGATTCCTAAGGGCATGACTCCTCTAGTGAGTTTGTTTTCACTGAGTGATGTAGGCAACAAAGAGAAACAAAAAGAAGAGGATTCAAGAAGGAAGGTGGGTGAAACCATCTCCTTGGACATTGGGGCACCTGAATCTTCAAGGAATGTTAAAATAGGTGCCCAATGTTCTGATAAAGAAGAAATGAAGTTGGCCAAGCTACTAGGTGGATTTCAAGATGTTTTTGCTTGGCCTTATGAGGATCGTCGTGGTTTTGATCCTGGTCTTATACAGCATGCTATCATTTTTCCAGTCAAGTACCCTGAATGGGTTTCCAATTGGGGACCTGTTCTGAACGCCACTGATCATATTAGAACCTACGTTAATTTTCGCACAGTCAGTCAGGATATTATGAAAAATCCTTTCCCTCTTCTTAATATGGAAATGTTTCTTCAGCAGGTTGTAAGGTCACAAATGAGGCCCTTACTTGACAGTTTTTTGGGTTACAGTCAAATCAAGGAAAAAGGGGCAGATGATCACAAAACCACTCTTATCACTAATTAGGGTACCATGACTTATAAATGCATGCTTTCTGGCTCACCTTATGCAAGTACCGCTTTTAAAAGACCTATACGAACAACTCTTGATGAATTGATCAGTATCCATATCTATCTTGATGATCTAATTATATATGTTAAAGGGATGATAATTACCTCAGAGTTCCAAGTGTTATTTCTGGGTCCTTTCAAAATTACTTTTGTCCTGGTTACTAACTCTTACATTCTAAAGGAGTTACAGGAGCAATTGTTTTCCTACAGCACTAACGGTTCTCACTCGAAACATTACGAGGGACCGACATGAAAAGCTCTAACGTTGTTTGGATTTTCTATATACTAGTAACTTAGCTCTGCTTTCAATTTTGCACTATTTTCTTTTCTGCTTTACAATAGTTTCACTTCTGCTTTTTGTTTTAAAACATTTCCTACTGCTTTTAAAGTTCTGTCATTTTATTGTTGTTGTTTTATTTTTTGCAATTTTATTTCTGTCATGATTTTGTTGCTTACCACCTTTTAGTTAATTTGGTCAAAATAAGATGTTGGATCAGTTCTGCCACAGTGTCACTCCCGCAAGATGTGTTGGTAAATAGCAATCAATCTTACACAGTTGTCACGATGTTTCCCCTTAAAAGCACGCTTGAAATTGTTATCTGCTTCCACTGCTGTCTAAAAAAAAAATTGGATGATCTCCTGCTTCTGCTTTCCTTTTCTTCATCCATTTGAGAATTTAAGAGAGCAAGTCCATAAATTTTCTCCTTGAAGTTAAGAGTCGATCCCAGTTGAACGATTATGCACACAGTGGTAAAACCCCTCATACTTAACACTTTTCATGAGTTATTCTCGAATTCCCAATCATTTTTCCATTAAATCCGCTCACTTCCCCATATTGCAGAATCTTCCTAGTTATATCTGCTTAACCTATGTCATGAGTTATGAGTTCTAATCTATTGAAAACAAATTTCCCTTTGGAGTCGCCAATTTGTTGACAATTAAAATCGCAACGAGGATTTTGCCCACAAAGTATTGTTGAAGCCTACTATTGTAAGCTAAAAAGATATATAATACTAGTAGGTGGGACCCCCTTGTAGATTGGGAGATCAAATCTGGTTCTTATTTCATGTTTATGTTGATGTTCGACACTGCTTACATAATTCTACATGATAGATGAAATCTTGGTTTTATTGGCAATGCATAAGATATGTTATGTGTTGGTTTTAATTGTGACAAATGAATGATGGGTAAGGAATGTTATGTTTTGTTTCTGTTTCTCTAAGCTCTAATCTCATGATTACGATGACCTATGATTATCCATTGTTACCCTTGATATCTCTTCCTGGATTCATTACTGTGACACCTGCACAAGAGACATGTTAGTAACAACACATAAGAGTAGTCGAAAAGAGATAAAAAGCAATTGGAATAAAATCCAAAAGAAAAAAACTATGCTACTATGTTATACGATGTTGCACTATGCATTTTGAAGTTTAAATGGATTGTTGTTAGTCCTAGCTAACATTATTAGTGGCTATATGATTTATTGGCTTATATGGAAAAACATGTGATGTGCGTTATGGTGTGGTTGGCAGTGGTTAATGTAACATAGGGTGGCGCTTTTGGTAAGTAGTGGATGTTGGTTTCGATGCATGGTTTAATTGAATGAATTAATGGATTAGTGGGTCGGCGTGTACTAAGGAATTGAATGACTGGAGTTTGCAGGCAACATTCATTTATTTCACGTCACTCCATACCCCTCCCACAGGCTGTCACCCTGGCTTGGCTATTGTCAATTGTGTTCGTTGTGGTTAAGCTCTGATTTTCAAGCAGAGGAAGAAC
The DNA here is from genome assembly GCA_009831015.1 of Picea engelmannii. NCBI lineage: Eukaryota > Viridiplantae > Streptophyta > Pinopsida > Pinales > Pinaceae > Picea > Picea engelmannii. The sequence goes on from ML803062.1 coordinate 312,296, forward strand.
TACTAGGCCAAGCTTGTGTTTTTAAGGCTTTCCTGGTTACATGTATGTCTTTTCGCCATCCATGAACCTGCTCTGGTTATGAAATAAATATTGGCTCGGTGATGTATGGGTATGTGCTTTTCTTAAGACTGGCAACTGTGTAAAATTGTGATTTTTTCTGGAATGAATGGTTGGTGTGGTTTTTAATGCAATAATGTTTGAAGTCATAGTTTCATTTATCTTTCTGAGTGTTAGAAGCCATGAAGGCTCTCTGTCATCCTTATTGGTGTTGGTTGAAGGATCTGTTAGAGAAATTTCTATTTTCGACACACTAGTTCAGTGGGAGTTAACTGAGTAGTTATATTTAGACTTTTTGTTTTTACCATCACTATTATGCATGCATGCATTCCTAAGGAAAGTTAATTGCTTGATTTCTTTTCTTAATTATGGAATGTTTTGCCCTATATATGAGTGTATTCCACTCATTAATTGTATCATATTGATCATGATCTATGTATCAATCATCAGCTCATTGGAGTAGTGTGAATATATTTTCTCATTCTTCCATTTTGAATCTCTCTTCATTTCTTGATAAGCTTTGTTTGTACTTGTTTTAGCTAGATCTCCTGTGCAGGTTTCCATGAAACACTGACATGGTATTAGAGCTATGATGCTTGGAGCAATCCAGACAAGCCAAAGAATAAGGAAAATCGGAGTTTCGGCGAGCTAAATCCGTGGTCGTAAATTTCAGCAGTTATTCCTCCCAAACTATTACGTTTTTTAGGAAACGGCTCGCGGTTAAAGTAAATCGGCCCATTTTGGAAGTGGGTTTTTAATAGTTTGGCGATATTCTTAATGTTTGCTCAGAAAGTGAGCCGCAAGATAGCCTCTTGAAACTGATACGAATCTGTGGTCATACCTTTCCACATTCATTGCTCCCAAAATATTACGTTTTGGAGGAAACGACCAACAAGGAAAGTAAATCGACCCATTTTGGAAGTGGGTTTTCAACCATTTGGCAAGATTCCTCACCATTTGCTCAAAAAGTAAGTCGCAAGATCATCTCCTGAAACTAATATGAATTCTTAATTTCTTAATTTTTCACTTGCAAATTGAGAGTAAATTTTTAGGGGTTCTTGGAATCAGTGGGAGAGATGGATATGAACACTATTATATAGTCAAACTTGGTGGTAATCCTCACACCATACAATTATTTTGATTGGAAGCCCAAGGAAACATTCCAATTATTTTGGGTCTTCTTTCAAGATGAAGTTTCCAACAATAGTCTTCATCATGGCCATCTTTTGAACAATGTTTGCATGTGAATTTTTCTCCCTCTTTCTTAACAACAGCATTATTTTTGCCATTGCCCTTGAACTTCCTCTTTCCTTTGTCTCCATGACTGAAAGGCTTTTTGTTACCCTCATGAGTTTCATTCCTTCCTCTTGCTTCCAAATGAGTGGCCTGAACACAAACTTCATCTAGATTTGAAGGATTAAACATGAGTATAGTATGTCTCAAATAACTATGTAAATCTCCAATGTATTTGAGTAAAGTTTCTTGAGAAGACAAATCTACTCCCAAAAATAAAGCTGTTATCCTAAATTCTTGAGTAAATCTTTGCACATTCTGTCCTTTAGCTTGTCTAAAATTTTGCCAATCCATAGTAGCCTTTTGCATATATGTCAATGGGTAAAATTGTCTTTTAATTGCAACAATAAAATCATTCCAAGAGGTTAAAATTTTACCATGTTTCTTCATGTCCTCCTGAGTCTTGGATTCCCACCAAATGAGTGTTGCACTATCCAATCTTAAAGAAGAAAGTTGAATCTTAGTTTCATCATCTTGAATTTTTTGTATCCTACAATACACCTCAATCTGACGAATCCAATTATCTAATTTCTCAGCATTTACTTCTCCATTGTACATTGGCAATTCGAATTTAATATCAAGCTTTAACAAAGGAAATTGTGAAAGAGTTTTACCATGTCCTTTTGGAGAATATGGAAGAGGTCTTGAACTGGTAAAAGAAGAAGAAGAAGATGGAGGTGAGGGTGGTGGAGAAGAACCATTCCCTCCATTTCCATTTGGAGTTTTATCACCACTGTACCCCTTGTGCTTTGAAGAGTTGGAACCTTCACCTTGCAACCTTGTATTCCTTTCCATCAAGAGTTTCATCATTTCTCTCATTTCCATGACAGCCTTTCTGAGATCTTCATCTTTTGTAGGAATATGTTCATGACTCTCTTCATGAGCCATACTTGGTGAATGCCTCCTTGAAACTTGCGGTGATGATATAATCTGCCTTCTTGAAGGATGAGAACTTGGCTCTACAAGTTGACCTTCTTCTCTTGTGAGTTTCAACCTTGTGAGCATTAGAAAAACAAACACTTGCAAATAATCAAGTCTTCAAAAACCTATGCTCTGATACCAACTTGATCTAAAAATGAAGAAGACTTGTATTCTTGAAATTATTTGCAAGATTTAATTCATGTGTTAAAATGAAAATGGATCAATTTTGCAATACAAATTTTATAAAAAATACTCATTCAAGATGCATATAAACAGCAGCAATAAACAGTGAACAGAAAACACATAACACAGCAAATGATAAAGGAGTTCACCCCTCTCTTGGGCTACATCTCTTGGTCCAGCTTCCAATGGATCTTTTGTATTATTTGCTCAAAGTGATCAAATATGTGTTTTACAATGCTCAAAATGCCAAATATATGGCTCCAATGGCTCCAGAACGTCCAAAAACCCCTAGCTAGGATTTTTCGGCACCTCGCTTGGCCAAAAATTGAAGAAGATAGGCTTCCTGGAAGTTCCCCTTCAAACTTGTTGTCTCTGGATCGCCAAAATGCACCCTTGTTACCTCAACCTAGCCCCCACGCGCATTTATGTGGAAAACCCCAGCATCGGGCACAACCGCACAACTGGTACAAACTGTCGAACGGTTACGCGCTGGCCCTTAACCACCAAGGCCCGTGGGCACATGGCCACCACATGACCGCGCGCAATACAAACAGGGGTTAAGGTTTAAACCATATATATAACCGCGGGAGTTAAAACGCGCGCATCCACAATGGTCACATGTTATATATATAACCGCGCACATACCACAATGCTCATATATATATATAACCGCGGGTTTAAACACATATTACAATGGTCATATGCAATACATATATAACCGTGGACCGGGGCTTAGCCCCGGCCCGGTCCGCGCCCCAATTCACATTATTTCAAACTCAAATAAAATCAAATGTATACATATGTTAAGTAATACATGTGGGCGCATTGGTTGGGTGGCCCTTCCCAAGGCTTTACCCTGCCCGGAGGTCACGGGGTTGAATCCGGCCAACAGCATAAATTTTAAACCAATATATAGGTGACATGTGGCGGCCATTGATTGGGCCACGTGTCGCTATCCCATTCGCTGCAACCAAGACACGTCATATGCCAATTGTCCACACAATTGCCTGCCACGTGTCGTACGGCCCCTGCCACTTGTCGTACGGCATGCCACGTCAGCATCTGTATGGACTATACAGACTGTACAGTCAACATCCCTTTGTTTTGCTTGTTTGTCATTTTGAACAGAACGTGGTATCTCTCTCTCCCGACGTCCGTTTGAACCCAAACAAGTTGCGTTGGGTTTGTGATGACGAGGCCTACGCTCCCATTCGATTTGAAGTGATTCCGAGCACTTTGAAATTTTGAGCAAAATTTGATCCCCTGGATCAGCTAACTGCTTGATTGTTTTTCTTAATTATGGAATGATTTGCCCTATATATGAGTGTATTCCACTCATTCATTATATCATATTGATCATGATCTATGTATCAATCATCAGCTCATTGGAGTAGTGTGAATATATTTTCTCATTCTTCCATATTGAATTTCTCTTCATTTCTTGATAAGCTTTGTTTGTACTTGTTTTAGCTAGATCTCATGTGCAGGTTTCCATGAAACACTGACAGGATTTTCATTCGGTCCAGATTGGTTGTCCGTCTCCACACATTCTTATCACCATACCCAATCGTTTGTTGTTATGGGGTTTACTGGGTTTGAAACACTTGTGTCACTATGTATCATTTCAATTGGGCATCGGTTCATTCATGTTATTGATGTTGCGCAGTATGTTATGATGGTCGTTATGCCAAAGGGATTGCTTAAGGTTGATTGTTATTTCTCGGCTCTGTTTTATCTCGGCATTCTTCGGTTGATTGGGAAAACCACGAGGGTTATACTCTACATGTTCTAAGTGTTGTTACATGACCAAAATGAAGCCCTTGCTCCTCTATCCATAGTCTCTCCTATCACGGGAATTGTTACCCTGTTTGCGAAGTTATTGGTGGTATACCCTGTGTGTGCACCGTTGATGTTCGAGGTTCTCACCCGATGTTGGGGGTCGACTCCAGTCTCCATGTGGTGGTCCACAAGGCGAATCCTTGATTACTCAAAGCCTGGTTTTGATAAAGGGAACTCGTTATGTCCTATTGGATACATGGTTGATGGTTATGAGTTGGTGGTGCATCCTCGATAGTGTTCTATCATTGGTTTGTCTTTGTTGATTATGTTGACAGTGGTTTTTAGTCACTGCAATTGATTATTATAACAGTCAAATTGGTAAGCTCGGTATGGTTAATTGGTTGATTGGAGAAATGGGATTGGATACAGAGTCGTTGTCTTTTACATTGTGATTATTGAATTGTTAGCCCAACATTAGTTTATAATTGATTAAGTCACAACGATGCTTCGTGCGTGATGCATTGGTTGTGTGGGCTTCCTACAACATGTTATGTTGAGTTGATGGTTGTTGTGACTGTGTGTTTTAAATTGAAAAATAGGAGTATTGCAATCGTAATAGTTGTGGCATGGTCGTCCACTGTGTATGTTATGGATATTATTTGATTGTGCCATCAAAGAGGGTCACGGGTTTTTAAACAATATGGTTTTGTTGCATTTAATCAAATTGTGAGATGAGATCGGGCATACTTTTGTTGCCTTGTTGTATTAGATTGATAGCCTAGGATTGTGGATGTTTACATTCAGAGTAGTTGGACATATACAGTCACAGAAATGATCTTGTGTTTTGTCGAATGGTCTGTGTATTCCACAACATAGTATGAGTTGAAATGGTGATTGTTGTATGTGTGTTTAAATGGAAAGTCAAGATCTTTGCAATTAAAATATTGATGGTTGTATTTGGTTGTCCATTATGTGTGTTGATGGATATCATGCATCGTACTAGAGAAAGGCACAGGTTCTGTGACAGTATAATCTCATTACATTTTAATTATTAAATGAATTAAAGGACGAAATTGGGCATGATTTTTGTGTTTGTATTCGATGATTGAAATAATTCGTGGGCAGTGGTTGATGAGTTGACGTTGAATAGAGTGGAAATAAGTGTTTGTGTATTCATTTGGGAATTGTTCTAAAACATTAAATGGACAATGAGAGGAAACATAACTCTTCTACAAGTTGTTGTGCGATGCATATTGTCTTGTTTTGGTGACACTGTGTTAAAGATCTTATTACAAATAGTGAGCAAGTTAATGCACATAACTGATTGAATTATACACAATAGTTTTTCATTTGATCACAATGATTATTTGGTTGGTCTTATTTCTTTTTACGTTTGATATAGAATGGTTTTATGGATTACTTAATTAATTTTATGAACAATATCCGCTCTCTTTGCCTACCTTTTTTTCACTTTTCTCTAATTACAAACCCATCACCTTCCCACATTCATTTTTCACTCCTTGTTCTTAAAATTTAATTACAGTTAAGAAGAATTATGTATTGAAGCAGTTTGAAATCACGGTTTCTTGGTTGGATCACGGTGATATTTTTTTTATTGCAATACAGTTGATTGTTTGTTGTCTTTGAGAAGTAACCATGTTTCTTTTCCCCCTCATTTTATAATGTTTTGCTCAATACAAACCCCTCTCATATCCCAGGACCTTTTGTTCACCCCCTGCTCATCGACAACAGTTAAACAATTTATATGGATTAGATTGCATGAGTGTGATATGTTGTTGATCCAAAGTCTATTTCATATTTTTAAGGAGTTGTCATGTATGGTTTTAAAGGAAATATTTTCTAATCAATCATGCATGCAGGAATGAGATTTTCCAGCTGAGGTAGCCATGGCAGAGGCAACCGAGCGAGAGGTAATTGGAACAAAGGCCCAGGAAGGCCAAGATTCTCCATACACTTTGATGTTGACTCACAAGAGTTAGGTCAATTATTTCAGGCTGGATTTTTCAATTGGATTGGGCAAGGAATAGTCCAACCTAGGCCTGAAAGGCCTCCCTTCCAAGCTCCACAAGCCCCTGGTATTCCCGTGCCCCCTCATGTCTCATTGCAACCTGAGGTTCCAGAAAACGACGGATGGCAAGAGATTGTCCACCCGACAGTCTCCCAACATCGTGGCTGGCCCAATTTTTCCTTACATGCTCCCCCGCCTATCAATTAGATTGTCCAAGTTGCACCTATCGACTCACCAGTTCAGTCCTCTTATGCTAGCAAAAGGTTGAAAACCGAGGCCCATCATGCCCCTGACAAAGGAAAATCCACTGCTACCCCTTTCTCACCCTCCAATGGCTCTGATAAATCTGTGTCTTCCCGGATGCATTTGAGGGACGATTGTTCTCATGTGATCAGCTAGATTAGGCCTAAAGACTAAGCGCAGCCAAAGGCAAATTCGGAGAAATCAAAGGGTGACAACAACAATCAAGGAAAGATTGCATCTTAGAGTGGAAAATATGGTTTTTGAGTTTTATTTTATTTATTGTTGATGACATTTGACTTTAGAAGTTTTTGGACAGCATGTTTTCTTTGGATATATGAGTAATATATTTTTGAAAATAATTTCAAATATCAATGAGATAAATTGTCAAATGTGAATGTGATTATGGGAGTCACAAGGAGGGGTGTTTTGTTTAATTAACTAGTTATGTTATGATTGTTAAGAGTTAAAGGGAGTCACAAGGGGTCCCACCTACTAGTTATTATTTATTTAAAACCCTTATTATGATTTATTACTTTTCCCCCCTAACTAAAAAGTTGGTTGAGTTTTAGTTAACTTAACTAATGAAGTAGTTCAACTACTTCAACCAATTATAATTTGCTTAAAGGAAAAAGGAAAGGGAGGAACAAGAGGAGAATAGAAGGAGAAGCACACTAAGGTTTGTTCTTTGAGTTTATGTTGAGATAGTTCAGTTTTCATTCATTCCTTAATTGATCATAAGCCTAATTTGTTTTTATGATAGCAAGGTCTTATTGTAGACAACAAGATTCAGGGTTGAATTACATCATTTAGACACTTGTTTTTCAGAGGTGTTGATCTATCTTTGATAGTCTGTGTAGATTTGTTTGTTTGTGAATTAGTTTTCATGACTGACAAAGGCTATTGTGTAGAGGCGAGTGGCCAGTCGTCTGTGGCAAGCTGATCCAGATTTTAGAGTTCGGTTTTTTTATTTTCTGTCAGAGGTCCTTTTGTATGTTCCATCAGGCATGTCTAAGTTTGACTTTGGTCCAAAGTTTCTTCACGAAATTTTATAAAGAGAATGACTCTTTGATGAATTGGAATGAAATAAAGGATTGCTTTATATCTCATCTGTCTTGATTATCATCTTGGTGTATTTGCTTCTGTCTCTACATTTATTTCAGCAACTGTTATATTCAGGAAATCATATAAATAATGGATTTTCCAGCAAGATTTTATTTATAAAAAGACTAGCCTAAGCACTTGTAATCAATACTTGTGTGTTAGGATATTAATTTTGATGGCTATAAACATAGGGTGACATTCTCGTCTATTTTTCTTCAGCCAAGAAGAATCTAAAAATGCTTGAGTAAGATCATTTCATATCTTTTCCTCAACAAAGTCATCTTGATAGTCTTCCATAAATTTTTCTATCAACCCACTAAATGCATGATCCATGGCCCTATGGAATGTGGCTCCAGCATTCTTCAAACCAAAGGGAATTCTAGCATATGCATATGTCTATGAAGGTGTTATGAATGTTGTCTTTTCCCTATCTTCCTCGGCCACCAAGACTTGGTTATATCTAGAAAAACCATCCAACATGGACATGCAGGTTGATCCAGTGACTTGTTGGAGAAGAAAATCCATATTAGGTAAAGGGAAGTTATCCTTTATGCTTGCTTTATTGAGGTCCCTGAAGTCGACACACATCCAGATTTCCCCGATATTTTTTCTTACAATCACAAGATTTGAAACCCAGTCGGAATGTCTAATGGGATAAATTATTTCGACCATATTTAATTTCTCCAATTCAATCTTTACCAGAGGTTTGAGTTTTGGATTCATCGTCCTTATTTTTTGGTTTAAAGGCTTTTCTTCTTCCCTTAAAGGAATGATGCGTTGAAATATCATCTTGTCATAGGCTTTCAAATTCTTTTAATTTAGCAACTAGTGTGGCGTGTTTCAATATTTCCAAAGGACCGGAAAGAAGTGGAAGAGGCATTAAAGTGTCTTCCATTTCCTTGATCATTTTCTTTAATTTGAAATATTCCACTTCAAGACCGCCAATGGAGTCATCCAGAGCATCCCCGGTTGCTCTGTGAATTCTAGAAATCTGGGAAGGCCGCATGTTTCTTAGGTTAACCTCTGAACGGGATTTTCCCTTTTTATTCTTCACATCACACTTCTCAATAATTAATTTCTTAGATTCGTTTTCAAAGACAGTGCTCTAGAATACAAATGACTCTTCTTCATCGAAGGTCTCATTCTCAATAATTTCCAAAGGCAGATTCTGGTGGGTCATGCCTTCTGGTTGATCAATGTTAGGAAACATTTTCTTGATGTTTGCTTCGAGCTCCATATATTTGAGAGAGAATTTGTTGATCTCACTTTGGACGTGATGTTCTTCCTCCTCTTGTACAATATTCTTCCTCTTCTTCCTCAGAGGAAGTTTTGTGAGCTTTCAATTTTTCCCGGAGGGGGATTCTTTTCTCCTCCCCTGCCTAAGCTATTGTTGATCACTTTTTTAGATGGGTGGGTCGTTGGAGCATTGCTCCAAGATGTTGTAGTCTTAGGAGTAATAGTTGGGGACTGGGCACTCTTCTCGTTGTGACCCTTTCCTTTATGTTTGTAAAATTCATTAGTACTGAGTACAGTTTCCAAGTCGCTAGCATTGTGAGTAGGAGCATCGTTCGCTTATTAATGAAAATATTTACGAAACCTACATGATGAGTTATTAGCATTAAACCATACTAAATTCATATTGGGAAAAGTGTGAAGGTGGCGGGGACAAACGAGAGCAATTAGGATTTGGAAACTTTTGTGAACCCGCCAACCCATCGTTGTGAAAGGTCGAAAATTGGCTAAGTGTTGTAACGCGGTCGGTCGAACTCAATATAGGAGAGGAGAGATACTTAGGAGCTCGAGGAGTCTAATGGTCAAAATGTAGATCACAGATATGTTGGGTGAAAAATGTATATCGCAGAACATGGGATATGAAAGCTTGAACCCGCAAACCCAAGAGCCCGCAACTGTAGAAACGGTTAAGTATAGGATGATACGCGGTCATTTGGAATCATGATATGGGAATATGAATGGAAGTAAGAACCTGTGAGTCCGCCAACCTGCGCACTAGTCTTTTTCGAAAAACGACTAAGTATAGTAATTAGAAAGCAAGAATAGAAGGGAGAAAATAAAAGGGGAATCTGGGTAAGTATAGAAGAGGGAAAAGAAATGGACAAAAGAAGTTGGGAAAATAGAGAAGGGAGGGAAATTCAGGAAGCAAGAATTGATCTCAACAATTGGATCCAACTGTGGGATGATAACCCTCGGTGGGTTTTCATGAACCTAGAATATTTATGACCAGGTGCTTCCATCCATTGGGCTATGCAGTCAAAGTTAAGAATATACAAACTGGAAAATAAATTTATGTACAAGGAAAATGAGAAAGATTTTTAGGAGAAGAAACCTTTCAAATGTTGCTCATTGATAGGCAGCATTAGTCTTTTACCCTTCATGTCTTAGAGCATATATGAATTGAAACCCAGGATCTTTTCGACGACGTATGGTCCAATCCAAAGCGCTTTGAACTTTGTATGCATCGATGGTTTCACCTTGGCCTTGTTCCAAAGTAACACCATATCTCCCTTCCGGAAATTCTTTGCAGTTGTGCTCTGATCAAAACATCTTTTGACACTTTGTTGCCTTTGAGAAGTTTGATTCAGGGCTTTGCTTCATTCTACTTCCAATTGGTTGATCCTCCTTTGGATTGGTGAACTCTCTTTTGTATCTTCGATATTAACCACAAAATTCAATGCATTGAGGTTGAGGCTAATTAGAATTTTTGCCTCTTTCCCATAAACCAATGTATAAGGGGAAATCTAAGTGTTGTCCTTTGGAGTCGTTCTACTTTCCCACAACACATCAGTCATCTTCAGATGCCAATTCCTTTGGTTCTTGTCAATGGTTTTCTTCAATATTTGAACAAGTGTTTTATTTGTGGATTCGACAAGGCCATTACCTTATGGATAATAATTCGATGATTGGCCCATGACAATTCCATATTCTCCACAAAACTCTGTAAACTTCGACCCGATGAAAATCGAACCATTATCTATGATAAATTTATCTAGGACACCAAATCTCGATAGAATATTATCTTTGAGGAACTTAATTAGCTCTTCAGAATCAACATTCTTTAATTTCATTGCTTCTGTCCATTTCATGAAATAATCTGTAGTCGTGAGAATGTACATATGTCCCTTGCTAGACTTTGGATTAATTGGCCTGACAACATCAAGTCCCCATTGGGAGAATGGTTGTTCTTCAATTATGCGTTGTAAAGGCATCGTGGATCTCTTCATTTTTCCTGAAAATTGTTGGCATGATACACACTTCCTTATTGTGGCATACGAGTCTCTGAATATTGATGGCCATTAGACTGCAGCCCTTATTATCTTCTGGGCGGTTGGAGTAGGTGCAAAATTTCCACCGCATATTCCTTCATGGAATTCTCTCATTAGTTCTTGACCTTGATTTTCATCAACGCATCTCAGTAGTATACCATCAAAATTCCTTCTGAACGGTATATAAACAATCAACACATATTTATTTTCCTTCATCTTCAATGCTCTTCGCTCCTTAGGGTTCATGGCAACAAGGAACTGCCCGGATCTCAAGTAGAATACAATGTCTTTGTACCATTCTGAATCAGCCAATGGTTCTCCTACTGAAATTGAGATCATTCCATCCATAGAATCACCATTTACGATGAGATTTCATAAACCTTGTCCTTTGAAAACCTTTAAAGTTTTAATCTCAATATCATATTCTTGGATCTTTGCCAGCCAGTTAGCCCATTTTCCTTCTCTCAATTTTTGATTCAGAAGAATCTTTATTGGCAAGGATGGAACATAAGCAATGACATGGGAATTTAATATGTATGTCCGAAAATGTTCCACTACTTTTACAAGCACCAAAGCTTGATTTTCCAGTTTTGAATACCTCAACTCATAGTCATGCATAGTTTTTATCATGAAACTTATTGGGAGTTCTTAACCTATGGTATTCTTCTAAGTAAGAATAGACACAACAACTGTCTTTGTAGAAAATGAATAGATAAACAAATCCCTTTGAAAATATGGACTAATGAGGACTGGAGTTGTGGTGATTGATCCTTTAATATTATTTAAGGCCTCTTGAGTGATCAATGTCCATTCGAACCTCTACTCCTTTTTCAACAACAAATTGATCGCATTTACGATACTTGCATAGTCAAGAACAAACCTTCACACAAAATTGGCCTTGCCGAAAAATGATTGGACTCCCTTCTTGGATGTCGGGGGGTTGAGCTCATTTATTGCTTTAACTCTTTCCGGATCCATGTAAATCCCTTCCTTGCACACAATGTGGCCCAACAATTTGCCTTGAGTTATAGTGAACAAGCATTTCTTTGGATTTAGAGACACCATATAATCTACATATTTCAAAAACTTTTCTCAAATGATGGCTATGATCACCCCTTGTTTTTTAATGTATTGTCAAGTCATCTTGATAGTCTTCCATAAATTTTCCTATCAACCTACTAAATGCATGATCCATGGCCCTCTTGAATGTGGCTCCAAAGTTCTTCAAACCAAAGGGCATTCTAGCATATGCATATGTCTCCCAGGGTGATATGAATGTTGTCTTTGCCTTATCTTCCTCAGCCACCAAGACTTTGTTATATCCAGAAAAACCATCTAACATGAACATGCAGGCTGATCGAGTGACTTGTTGGAGAAGAGACTCCATATTAGGTAAAGGAAAGTTATCCTTTATGATTTCTTTGTTGAGATCACTGAAATCAAAACACATCCATATTTCCTCGGTCTTTTTTCTTACAATCACAGGATTTGAAATCCAATCGGAATGTCTAATGGGATAAATTATTCCGACCTTCTTTAATTTCTCCAATTCAATCTTTACCAGAGGTTTGAGTTTTGGATTCATCATCCTTATTTTTTTCTTTATAGGCTTTGCTTCTTCCCTCAAAAGAACGATGTGTTGAAATATCTTCTTATCATAGGCTTTCAAATATTCTCTAAACAATGCAACATATTGATCAACTTCCTCAGTGGCGCAATCAACTCCCAAGTTGACATATTTTGGGGAACTATCAATTCCAATATTGACTTTTCTTGTCTCTTGCACTTTTCTAATTGAAACTTCTTCAAGGAGATTTTTAGTATGATCATCTTTCGTGAAAAGAGACTTGGATTGTATACAATATTTAGGGACAATAGACATATGATCGTCTTCATCGTCATCATTCAAAAAAAAATCTAGTTGTTCATCATTCTCAAACACTTCCAAATATTCAACGTTATCAGGAACAAAAGGTCATAATGTTTTTTCTACTTGAAAAGATGTTTTACTTCAGACATCATCTGGGTTTGACAAGGAGGTCGCCAAGGCCAATGAATATGCCTTATGATTCTTGTCCCTTGGAATGAAATAAATGTTGAAATAAATGAAAGATTCTGTCAATTCATCAACTCTCTTGAAGTATAACTTAAGTCTTTCCTTCTTGATTTTATACCTCTGGGTGACCTGATTAAGTCTTTCCTTCTTGATTTTATACCTCTGGGTGACAATTAGATGTTCTATCCTAATTTCTTTCGCAAGAACCATCCCCTAGATTAAGGCTTCATATTCCGCCTCGTTATTTTGACATGAAAATTCCAGGCTAATAGCATGCGGATGCATAATATTCTCTAGACTCACCAGGACAATTCCAACTCCGCTCCCATAATTTGAACAAGCTCCATCAAATGACATCCTCCAATATCCTTTAAACGAGTTTTCTTGATTCTTTGTCTCTTTAACTTGCTCTAGGATTTCACTATGTTCTATGTCTAGAATAACATAATTTCCAATTCTAACATCTATATAATCTTCCAATAACTCATTATCCTTCTTTTTTAAAGAGACGGGTTTTCGGGGTTCACAAGGAACCTTAATCATGGTTCTTTATTTGCCTAGTAGCATCATGCAACCTCCATCATTCATTATATATCCCCCGATCATGGATGACCAATCTCTTCCTAGAACAACTCCATATGTCGGAGGAAGGTCTACCACAATAATGTTAAAAACCGTGATAATGTGGGGGGTCGTCGTGATCCAGGCATAAAATTCCTTGATTTCTCTGAATGTTGGTACTTTTCTATAATCAATTACATATACACTTTCACTGGTCTCATAATACTTGGTACAGTTCATACCCAATGCTTCCATGACCACTAGTGGCATGATATTGTTGGTCACGCCAGTATCAACTAAGCAATTATGAAGCGCAACATCATGATTTTCAATTGAAATATAAAAGGGAGGAATTTTACCTCTCAGCTTGGCAGTTGATTGATTCTAGACTTGTTTCGGACTGGTAACAACAGCTTCTGCTTTCTCGGACAGATCATCCAACATTCTGAAAATGTTTTCCCTTTGTTGGCGAATTTTCACCACTTTCGTAAAGGGAAAAGTTATCCTTAACTTTCTTAAATCCTCTACAACATTGTATGTCATCTGAGTGGAGTTTGACGTCAGGTGTTTCTTTGTACTTACAATTCCATCTGTCACTTTCTCATTCACCCTTTTTTCGCTTTCTTTTTCTTTTTCTTTTTCTTTATCTTTTTCTTTATCAGAATCACCTTTATTCTTGGGTATATTAACAAAGCCTCTTATTTGGGTGATGTTTTCTTGTGACTTGGGATCATTATCACCCTCCTCAAATATACACATGGATGTCTCACATCCGTCCATATGCATTGTTTCAAAACTTTCATCGGGTGAGTAATAATTCTCTTGCTCAACCATTTGCTCGTCATATATATCATCCAGGACAATTGCATTGGGGGTTGGTTGTCTCAGAACCCTTGGACTTTGTGTATTATCGATATTTTCAAACCTCACTTTATTTTCTTGGGGAGGGTTCCTTGTTTTCTCTGGGACTGACATTCTCGGGTTTGCCACATAAGTATCCCCTCTCCTTAGTCTAGTTATCTAGTTCTGCATTTGCATGATAGTTCTATTCATCTATGCAATTTCAATTCTCTGCTTGTTTCTTGTGCCGCCACAGGGTCTACCTTTACATCTAGTATGGTTCCTTTGAAAAATCCTCCTCCAATTGTTTGGTTCTGAGCCAGTCGTGGCTTTAATTCTTTATTCCTTTTTGAACTGGAGGATCCCTTATTATCAATACTTAATCCTCCCAGCTGCCTTTGTACCTTTCCCAGTATAATTTCGGGGTCGACACCTGTTTCAATCATAATCTCTTCCATCTCAGTGACCTTAGTCATTGCCTCCTCCAAGGTATCCATTTGGGAAGTCTTGATAGCATATTTCACATTTGGAGGCATTGCATTTTTATAACAACTGAGTACAGTGGGGTCATTTGGTCTTTTATCTTCTAGAATATTACTAAAGGTATTATTGAATCTCATATTAAAATCATGTATTCTTTCATTCTTCCTCAAACCAATCTAGGTGAATGTAATGTCCCCACTTTGGGACATTATCACAGGGCAGAGACTTATGATGACCAGAGTAGCCAGATGGATGTTATAGTGAGTACAGGGGTATTTGAGAGGCATTGTGGTGTCCAGTTGGAATTTATCATCATATTCCATCATTATGAGCCATTCTGCACAGGTTGGCTTTGGTTTCGTTCCATTCCGACGATTTCCATGATTTTGACTATTTTGAGCTATAAATTAATTAAAATCACTGAAGAGAGCATTTTGGGCACATTACTTGGAGGAAACTCTCAGTGTAATAGCTCATTAGAATTGGGAGGAGCATCACTACAAGATGGGATGGCTAGAAGTGACTTTCAGTGGCCAGGGAAGCCACAAGGAGAGATGAGGAGATTTTCAGAGGTAAAAAGGTTAATTAATTAATTAAAGTGATTTAATTAATTAATTAATTATTAATAAAATGAAAGTCACTTTGGAGGGACAAGGTGAGCCAAAAAGTATAAAAGGAAGGCAAGGGCCTCTACTCATCA
>ML803062.1:328112-343272 GCA_009831015.1 Picea engelmannii
CTCTTATCTATTGTCTATCTTCTTGGCCATCTGTTGAGCATTCTAGATCGGCATCTTCATTGTAGCAAGTTTCTCTATTTTATGAATAAAGAAGAATTGAGATGTTTTGGCTTGTCTATCTTATTGCATATGGTTGAGGTATGCTCCATGGTTATCTCTTTCTGTTATTTGCTACATACACACATATAAACACATCTAAAAGGTAGATTAGCAAAGTGTTTGACAAAATACCACAACCAGAAAAAGGTTTTAAAAAGACACCAAAACAATGATGATCCTTGCATAATGGCTTGGGATCATTACAGTGAAATTGGTGAGAAGGGTATGATAAGCAATTGGAGGGGTGAACATAGTCAAGAACATGGCTTTGAGGTCATTAAATGAGTCGATCGATCTACTAGGTAATGTCGTATACCATTCATACGCTCTTCCTGATAAGGTTTGCAGAAATAACCTTACCATGACATCATCATACTCAACACGATGAAAATCACAAAAATCAAGGAACAAATGGAGATGCCTCTTTGCATCAATTGCTCCATCTCTAGAAAATTACTTCATGGTACCCTTGGGGAGAATAGGAATATCATGTTGCTCACCTAGAAGATTTAGAGGGGAATCTCTTACCCTCCTTCGATTTTCAAATCCTAGGTTTCATTTATTTCTCGCGGCATCTCTTCTACCTCCTTGTCTCTCCTCATGTGGTTCTCCTCGCGGTTGTTCATATCTTTCTTCCATATCCACAGATGTTCTGGGAGCATGATTTCCACTTCTTAGAATACAAATTTGCTTGCTTTTACTTCTGGTAATGGGTCCTTTGTACTTGTCGAGCTTCAATCTCGATCATGTCCTTGTGTTGCTCTAGGTAGCCTTTGATTTCTTCGATCTTGTCGCTCTTCTCTCCTCTATCTTCGAAGGTTTTCTCTTTCTTCTTCTTGGACCAAGGTTTGCCAATACCTTTCTAAATATTCATGGGTCTCAGTCGTTGATATTACCAAGTTGTATTATTGTTGTAGGATGCTCCATTGGTTATTTAATCTAATTTCCAAGTGGGGTTGGTCAGCCTAGGGAAAAGTCATATAATTTTTCAAAAAAATGCTAGACCAGATTTCATATTTCAATTCATTCCCCAGTGGAGTCGCCAAAAAATTTGACGCTCGAATCTGTCATGACTGAAATGGAAACCTCGCGAGGATGTAAATCCTCATGTGTTTTTATAGAGGTGGTACTCCTCTTTAATTTGAGATTTTATTATGATAAATATTCAGAATGTGGGACTTTGCACAAGTCCGCTGTGGTAATCAATGAAATAAAGATTGCAATAAAGATAAAAGAAAAATGTTTTTTTCTTTTTCTTTTTAGAGAAAGTTCCTAAGAAAGGACCATGAATCACACACTTCACACATTTAAGGGAAATAAGCAAAATTTCCTCACATCCATCATAGTTTAATATAAAGATTTATGATCACATAAAAATAAAAGAAGATAATTTGCATGAATAATTGAACTTTAACAGAGTAGACACATGGGCAGATCAAATGAAGATGATGATATATCAACCTCAAATACTTTATATTCTGAAATCAGGGTTACAAAGTACAGTCGAGATTGTTCCCAAAATAGCTCTCTTGAAATTTCTAAAAAATATATAGTTTGTTACATATTCTTTGAAATTTAAAATGTGTGGGCTCTTGTGGACCATAAAGAAAATAAATACAATAAATAATCTTTCGGAAGAAGGAATGGTGGGCGACAGTAGAATAGAAAGACCTGGAAAGAAGAAAATGAGAAAAAAACAGTCTTCGGTTAAAACTTACTCGTGAAAGAGGTGGAATAACTAGATAAAGGAACTGATAAGAAAGAAATATATGATCAACGTAAACTTACTATGATGGTCTCTCATTGTCTTCACTTGCTTGGTAATCTCCTTTTATTATTTTCATCAACGGTTACAGGAACCGTCTCAAATGTTTCTTTCCCTCTATTGGTTAGTTTATCGATAGTTTTCTTGAACAATTCTTCGATGTAACTTTTCATTGGTGCCACGTTGATTTCATGCCGGATTTTGATGTTGAACAGCTCACCCTCCAAGTCCCTCAAATCAATCGAAATGTCATGCAATGCTTCTTCAATGTCCTAATTTTTTATGGAGTAGTCCACTAGCCAATTGTTTATCTCGTCCTCATCATATTCAAGAATACCATAGAACTTTTCAATTGACAACCCTTTAAAAATCTCAACTTGTTAGTCAAAATGTTGTTTTGTTAGGAACAACGAGTTGAGGATTAATTTTGGGTATTGGACTTTGTTAGTGCTTCCAAATAAGTCTACCTCCGTGAGACTTTTGAATAGTTCTTCCCTCCTTGATATAGCTTGGCTCCACACTTGAACAATATTATTCAAGTTATTTATCTTTTCTTTCCAACACGCATTCAACTATTTTATCCAGCTTGGAGAGGGTAGATCCTCCTCTCTTCTCTTTAAATCTGTCATGTTGGAAACTTTAACAGCGAAGGATACCACATCATCAAGGTAAAAACCTTCTTCATTTTTTAGGTCAGCTTGCAAATACTCATGGAAGGCATGCACCCTCGATCCAAAAGAAACCATGCTTTTCGACATTTCCCAAGCCTATGTAATCAATGCCATTCTTTTCTCAATATTTTTCTCCACATAGCTCATGCCTTATGTGAGTAGGCTTGAGGATCCTTTTAACTTTGCAGCGGGTGTGGCGGGTTCGACTATTACCAAAGGACTAGAAAGTAATGGAAGAGGCATTAAAGTGTATTCTAGTTCCTTTATCCTTTCCTTTAATTTTGCATTTTCTGCTTCAAGACCTCCAATGGAGTCATCCAGAGCATCCCCGGTCGCTCTATGAATTTTGCAAATCTGGGAAGGCCACATATTTCTTATGTTAACCTTTGAAAGAGATTTCCCCTTTTTATTCTTCACATCACTCTTCTCAATAATTTATTTCTTAGATTCGTTGTCAAAGACAACGCTCTGAAATACAATGACTCTTCTTCATCAAAGGTCTCATTCTCAATAATTTCCAGTGACAGATTCTAGTGGGTCGTGCCTCCTAGCTGATCAATGTTATGAAACGTTTTCTCGATGTCTACTTAGATTTCCACATATTCGAGGGAGAAGTTTTTTATGTCACTTTCGACATGATGTTCTTCCTCCTCTTGTACAATATTCTTCCTCTTCTTCCTCAGAGGAAGTTTATGTGAGATTTCAATTTTTCCTGGAGGGGTATTCTTTTCTCCTCCTCCGCCTGAGCTACTGTTGATCACTTTCTTAGATGGGTGGGTCATTGGAGCATTGATCTGAGATGTTGTAGTCTTAGGAGTAACAGTTGGGGACTGGGCACTCTTCTCACTCAGACCCTTTCCTTTATGTTTGTAACGATCATTGGTACTGAATATAGTTTCCAAGTCGCCAGCGTTGTGAGTAGGAGCACCCAAGTTATTATCTTCTTCTTCACTCATAATAGTATTGATAAATGAATTGTTGAAACCTACTACCAACAAATGTTTCACGAAAATTCCATTAGGGTCGAACCCTTTTATCTTTTCAGCATATTTCAGATTTAGACTGTGGAAATGGTTTGCAAATTCATCAATTTTGTTCATATTTTTTAATATAAAGTCCCCAACTTTCCAAGGCAAAGGTATGAATTGCTTTTTTTATTTCTCTTGGAAAAAATGCAACCATAGGTTATATTGCCTTGCGACTTTAGTAACAAACATTTTATCATATATATGGCATGGAAGGAAGGAGGGATTTTCTTTAGAACCGAAAATCCTGTTAACATTGTAATTTTCCATTTGCTCCAACGTCCCCTTCTTATCCAGGAATTTACTTGCCTGGTCAGATATTCGGGGAGTATCTTTTCCAAACAGTAAACCTTTAAAAACTAAGACAAAATCATTGAAAACTTCATAAAAATGCAAGGAATCTTTTTGCCTCCATAAAGCTTGGTACCAAAAGGTCACTGGGTCAAGTTCACAGTTCACCTTCCTACATATAGACAATTTGAGAAATTGACAACAATGTGCTATCGCAAACACCAAATAACAAGACATAAAGAATTTCTTATCCTTTTTGTATTGTGACAATTGGGAAGAGATTTCAATGGAAATCAATTTTCCCCAATCGAAAATGGCTTACTCTTTGACATTAAAGTATAATATATAAACAATCATATGGGAAATGCTAGCAATATTTTCTTAGACTATCACCTGGTGAACAACCAAGCAATTTCCCGAAAGGGTTTTTGAATGAGTTGACCTACAATCTGGTGATGTCTTCGGGAACGGTCGCGGGATTCTCCAAGAACTCGGGTAAGAGGTCCAGGACTGCAATCCTCTCCCTTGAAAGTAATTGTTGACCTGGGAAGCTTCAACATTTTACGAAACACTTGAGGTGAAAGAGAGACGAGAGAATGGTCTCAAAGTTGAATAAATCATTGACTCGGTATATATTTCTCAAAGCACCAGGAAACCAATTCCTTGCAATCGAAAACCTCAAGAACACAACCTGCATGAGCAATTTCGGATGTCCAGATCACTTCCTTCTAAGGAGACAGGGAAAATAGTAAGAATACGCTCTAGACCACTGAAAGTTCTGGTCCTCATGTCCAAAAATGTTCAAAGTATCTCTGCAAAACTGTTGTCGAGCAGCTATTGTCTTAAGTTGACAAGAGTGTTTTCTTAATCCAGATAATATTTGAAATGAGCGCTTGAGAGAGATAATATAATCTTCCACAAATCGTGATTTAATGCATTTTAATAAGAAATCTACTCGAGCCCTTCACTTATTAATGGCGATCTTTACAGAACCTACATGGTGAGTTATTAGCATTAAACCATACTAAATGCATATTGGGAAAACCATGAAGGTGGTGGGGACGGACGAGAGCAATTAGGATTTGGGAACTTTTATGACCCCGCCAACCCGCTATTGCAAAAGGGGGAAAATAGGATAAGTGTTGTAATGCGGTCGGTCGGACTCAATATAGGAGAGATGAGATACTTAGGAGCTCGGGGATTCCGATGGTCAAAATGTAGATCACAAATCTCTTGAATGCAAAATGTATATCGCAGAACATGGGATATGAAAGCTTGAACCTGCGAACCCGGGAGCTCGCGACTACAGAAACAGTTAAGTATAGGACGATACGCGGTCAGTCGAACTCATGGTATGGGAATATGAATCGAAGTGAGAACCCGCGAGTCCACCAACCCACACACTAGTCGTTTTCGAAAAATGACTAAGTATAGTAACTAGAAAGGGAGAAAAGAAGGGAGAAAGGAAAAGGGGAATTTGGGTAAGTATTGAAGAGGGAAAATAAATGGACAAAAGAAGTTGGGGAAATAGAGAAGGGGAGGGAAATTTCGGAAGCGGGAATTGATCTCAACAGCACCATCCAAGTTTTTTATATTTCGGGTGTTGGTAAGAGTTATAAATACAATAAGCCATGAATTGCAAATGTCGCTCGGTCGATATGCCATTTCGAAAGGATAATGTGGGAGTTATTGTGGAAAATTATTTTGGTTCAGTTATTTTGCAGTTGTAGATTGCAAAGGTTTTACAAGTGTTATTGTGGATGTTATATAGAATGATTGTGGTCTTTTGAATATTCAATGCCAATTGCTATGAGTTGTTGGTTGACATTTTTGGGTTATTATGGAAATACATTGGAAGCAATGGTTGAATTTTGAGTCCTAAATTATTTTCACATGAACTATTACACATTATTCCTTCATTATTCATCACTTTTCATAAGTATACTCCCTTCATTATTTAATAATACAAGCTCCTATTAGAGTATAGAGTTGATGTAAATGTATTAAAGACAAAGAAACTACCCCAATCATTTGTTGTTTTCATTTTTCATTCTCTTTTATTAATCCCTGTCCATGTTTAAGAAAAGATATATTGAAGAGGCATATATAAGATTGAAGCTTCGGATTGGCTAAATAAATTTTGAAGAGAGAATTATTGGTGTTGAATATATTTTGGTTTTCTTCTCCTCTTATACATTATCCCTTTTTCATTTATTCCATGCATATTTCATCTACCATGTTGTAGACAGCGACTTATTAAGTCATATTTAACAAATATTTAATAAGTATTGCTATAAATGTTTATTTTCTCTATGTTGTATTATACTTGAAGGATTTCCTATCAACTAATTGAAATGGAAAATGACAATAGATGATCTTCTTTAGAAAAGGGAGTAATAGAGGGGGTAATAGAGGAAACATATGAAGAACAGGCAGAATGCCAAATGTGTTTTGGCAACAACGGAGGCACAAGATGATGATATTTTCTATTCATTTTGATGTAGATTCAGATTTGTTTAACCAGCTTGTGCAACTTTTTTACCTAAACCTTGGTGGACAAACTGCTTTACCTCAACCCCAACTCCCCCTCGTGCACCTTTGCAGCCACACCCCAGTATCATGGAATTTCTCGAGCCTCCTATTCAACCTATGAATGATGGTTAGGACAACAACCCAGTGAATCCTCCTTTTGGTATTGCACAATAGCCTATCAATCCCCCTCTACCTCCTTACACAACACCATTTGTTACAGCAGTTGCTTCCATATCTTGTTCTCCTCCCAAGCATCATAGAGTGCCCTCTCATGAAATTCAAATGAATAAAGGAAAGAAACCCATTACTACCCCTCACACCAATGCATCCCATTAATATTTTGTACACTCAAAACAACAATCAACAAAAGAAGTGGTAAAAGAGAAATCACCTTTAGTGACATGCATCCAGAAGTAAGTATGAAGAGAAAAAGGGTTTTCTCAAGGAAATACTAAATCTTAAACCAGATGTATCAAGAGGTGGGAAAGAAAGAGAAAGTTATTTCAAAAAGAAATACCATCATTTTTTTAATTTGTGATGTGACAGTGTTTTATTTTGAACATATGATACTTTATTTTGGGACAAACAATAGACATATGATATTTATTTTTGAAAACTTTAAATATCATATTATTTTGATATATGGGAGGTACAAGTGTTTGTTGACATGGAATTATTTGATTAAATGTCTTCTCTTGATTTATTTTTCTACTGCTGAAAATAGATTTATATTCAAGTTATTTTTGGAGTTACACGGAAAATTATGAAAAAAAAAAAGAGATGAGGACCTAGTGGGACCCCACCTATTATTAATTTAACTATAGAACATATTTGGACCCTTATGTTAAGTTAAGTTGTCCTCCCTTGAATTAATTACATCTTAAAAAAAAAGGCGATTGAACAACCTAACTACTTCAGGAAGATACAAAAGCAAGAGAGGAGAACAATGGAGGCAGGAGAAAATAGAGAACTGAAATTTCCAATAAGATATGCCTAAGTTCGAAGTGAGATATTCATCTTTTCATTCCATTCTAAGTTTTTATTAGAGATGAATTGTCTTGTTGACAACATGGTTGTTTTGAAGTTAGCAAATAAAAGACTAGGAGACATTAATTGGTGATATGCTCCAAGGTCATTTATTTTCTTGAACTCTATTTGGTTTTAATTAGAAGTTATGAAGTCATTAAGTGTTAATTAATGCTAGTTTTGTGGAGTTCAAAACAATGATGCACATGTAACTTGAAGTGATCCAGCCTGGTCTTGCATTGTGATCTTTTCTTTTGACATTAGATGTCCATGTATGAGTCTTAATTACATCTTGGACTTCCAAGAACTACTTTGGTCCAAGTTCTCGCAGGGACCTGAAGCGATCTTTTCATTTGTAACTCATAATTGATATTAATAAAATAATTTGTTGATTTCTTCTCACTTGAAAATCATTTAAATACTACATTTCAGATTTGTCATTTTATCCATATTTCATCATTTTTTGCTTTTGTATCTGTCTTTATAATTATTTTAAGTTCATTCTTTTATTTCTTTTTAAATTGTATAATATCACACAAAATACATAAAAACTATATATATTTAAAAAACGGAGTTAGATCCAAAATCGTATTTCTTGAGGTTTGATTAAGATTTTGACAAGCTATAAAACAAGGTAATAATCTCGCTTATCTCATCTTGCCTAATGAGATTCGAAAATGTATGAGTAAGGAGGATTACCATTCCTTTCATCAACATATAGTAGAATATACATGATTGTGTAAATAAAAAAATGTACAATAGAAAATAATCTTTCATAAATAATACACATTCTTTCGGATCCATGCTTCATGCCTTCTCTCAAAATCTCTATTGTTGGTTGCACTCCATACTTTGTTTCCTGCATGTTTAATACATCATAACAAAACGCAATCAATATAATTAATATAAATGTTTCTTGTTGTTCCATTAATCGTAAAACAAGGGAAGTTAAACAACATAGTTGCTTACAAATTGTTCAATTAAACCTTGATACTTCAACATATACTCACAACCCATACTTAACCTAATGTCTATCAATTCATCGGGTGGCACCTCTTTGTATGTTAGCACCTATTAGATGACATCCATGGACAAGTGTAAATTAATTTTTTAAATACAAAGATCACAACAAACATGAAATCTTAAGTAAGGAAAAAAACGTAAGTACTCACAAAGTTTGAGATCAACTTATTCCTCATTGGCGTGTCTTATGTGTTGAATGGGTTCCATTTTATTTTCTTTTCTGCAACAAAACAATTGAAAATTAGTATTTCATGCGATAATTAAATTCAATGTACATAAATGAATGATTGCATACCTTTGATGCACTTTGTTGTTGGGATGGCTCCTCCTACGATGCAATTATGTTCATTTATTTTACCATATCCTTCTACACTTTTTTGGACATCCCTACTAGCATATATTGATTTTCCCCTCATTTGTCCCTTGGAAATTTATTAATCTTTCTAAAAATATAAAATCTAGGAATTATCAAATATAAAAATAACAAATTTTTTTTTACAAAATAAGATATCAATGTGTTCAATAAATCAGTACACATCGGTGCATCAATCATATGAATACACATTGTTATATGATAACAATTCCTTTGTGAAATAAAAAAACGTTTGTTTACAAATTGTTGTATTCATGTGGTGCTTTATCAATTAATAAAAGCAGCGGTGCCTAAGTATTGTTTATTACGCACCACCAACCCGTGAATAAATATAAATAATAACGATTTTGATACTAAAAGAAATATTATTTCCATTTTAAACTCAGCGGTGTTTTTGACATGAACAGACACACTGATGCTCTATCCTTGTACGATGTGCACCACTATCCGTGAAGGGGTTTTAAAAAATATATATTATTTACATTTTGAATTTAGGGGTGTTGTTGACATGAACACGTGCACCGATACACTATCCCTATAAAGTGTGCACCGCTAATGTAATATCCCCAAGGACGAGCCCCAGTTGTATTTATGAATTGTAACATGTTTTGTAGGCTAGTGAGCCAAGCAATTATAAGTTGATAGGCTTAAGTGCTTATTAGGCCTGTGAGCCTAGGAATTAAAGGCCAGGAGCCTGTTTTGTGCATGTAAATATTCATATTATTAATATAAAAACATCATTGTGTGTAGACCGACCACGAAGAAAGGGTATGGGGGACTAAACTCCACTAGGTTGGTTAAGGGAGAGGGCGCTGAGAGGCTGGAAATTGGGACTAAGCTTAAGTCCAAGAATAATTTATTATTATTCTAAATGTTGATATAAGGATGTGATTATATCCTAAGTTCCTTTGGGAAGAGGGAATGAATTCCAAATGGAAAGGAGCGTGCTTCATGAGCGACAGGTGTCAGTTCAAGCACATGTCGTTTTAAGTGGGAATTCTTGTTTTTTTTTTTTTGGGGGGGGGGGGGGGGGGGNACAGAGGTTGGGGGAAAACACAGTTGGCTTTCACACTCTCACCATTCTCACCATTCTCTGACAAGTCGGCCACCTTTATCCTAAAAAGTTCACTCATGCACAGCTAGCCATTTCCACCATTGTTGAACCTGTGGCCATCGTGAACCTTTGTAACTTGTGTGCACTGGTATTTTGTTGAGTCGTACTCTTCCTTACCTGACTTATGTTGTTGCCTCTGCCCTTTCCCATTTGTCGTAGGAGTTGGATAGAAGAAACAAGTTGTTAGGCCTCTGGTTTTCAATGGTGGGTTGTCGGGCTCGTAGATTGAAGAGGCAGGTTTTTAGGCCTGTGAGCAACTCTCTCCATGTGAGAGAGTGTGCTGAGGAAGTGAATTCTACTACAGGGAGTCCAGTAATAGCTACAGAGCTCTGAGAGTTCCTGTCTGGCCTGTTGTTGAAGCCCTGGAAGGGAGGTGGAGCAGCCGATGAACTATGTGACAGTGAAGGTGTATACTCCTGGGGTGGGACAAGGATGTGGAGAATGAGAGTCTGTGAGAAGTGGGAGTAAGTGAATCCTGAGAGAATCCTTCCTGTTGAATTGTGCGACATTCCTGTTAGCCTTGCCAAGCCTATGAATCCCTTGCTCGGTGGAGTTTAGTCTCAGCTCGGGGGTGACCCACTGCTGAGAGTGATGAGCAATGTGGTCTAAGGCTGGGAGGTTTGTGGAAGGTCTGCACGCAGTCGGTGGTCTTCACAATCCAAATATAATTATCAATTATGTGTTTAATGATGTATGTTGTGCATGTCTGTGATTCTTACAATGTTATCATGTTCTTTCGTTGCATGTATGATTTACGGTCAATTTCGCGTGAGTTAGTATGGTAGTAATATATTTTATTGCCTTTATTTCATTAGAAATACATGTAATATATATGTACTATGGGATGAATAATTAACCTGCTATCAGAGCTTAGCAGTCTCTTGGTGGTGTTATACGACCCGACCTAGGTGGTCGGGGCTGCCACAAAATTGTATTACAGTGAAATTATGTAGTGACGTTGCCCGACCTGTTGGTGGCTGGGGACGTTACAAAATGGTATCAGAGCTAAGAGAGATGTCTAAGAAGTGGCGTTGCCTAGATAGAAGGTGGTTGGGGATGTTACAAAATGGTATCGAAGCCATGGTTTCAACACTGAGCCTGGATGGGCCATATTAGTGGAAGCTGAACCAAAAGTTTCATAAAAGAATTGTTGTCGAAATGGACAAAATTGAAGTTCAAAGCTCTCTGTTTGACACTAAGCCTCAATTAGGTCATGTAAGTGGTTATGGAATCAAAATCTCAGAGCAAATTGTTGATTGAAAAGGACAAAAATTGAATTCAGAGCATTCTAGAGTGCAGAGAGAACACCCTGGTCGTGTTTGGAAGGTCGGGAGGTATAGCGGTTCAAGAAAGATAGCAGAGAAAAGAGACTCTAGTAACTGGGGGTTTGGAATTACAAGGTTTGAAGTTGAGCCATCAGATCGAGTGAAGTTTAAATCACAACCGTCGGATCTCATTGAGGGGAGATCGACGGTGGGGAGCGATTGTAGAGATCGGGAAGGAAATTAAAGCCAGAGTAAGTTGAGACCCCGTAATTCCTCAGGATCATTGATATTTGTCAATCAACAGATCAATGGTGAATATCGATTCCACTACAGGTAAGCATCTTGGCATTGCAGAGATCGGGAAGGAAATTAAAGCATGAGCAAGTTGAGTTCCCGCAATCACTCCTGGTCGTTGATCTTCATGGTTCATCAAAACACGACTGTCGATCTTGCAAAGTGAGATAAGCGCCCAAATGTTAGGCTAAGGTCACAACTCTTGGTCACACGTAGAAAAGACAGAGCGAACTTCGTGTAATTTTTGTCCGTCGATCCAAGCAAGGAACACATGTCGGCAAGTTTTGTTAAAGGAAATGGAAGAGAAAATGTTGAAGATTAAGCAGAATTTGAAGGATGCCCAAGAAAGGCAGAAAAGTTATGTTGATAAGAACAAAAACCACGTGGATTTTAAAGTGGGTGATCATGTTTTCTTGAAAGTAAAAGCCAACAGAAGTTCCCTGAAGCTGGGAAACTGTTCCAAGTTGGCAGCCAGATATTGTGGACCATTTGAAATCCTAGAAAGGATTGGATCAGTTGCTTATATGCTTGCACTGCCTACATCCATGACTATTCATAATGTATTTCATGTTTCATTTCTTAAGCAGTATATACATGATCCTAAGCATGTGATTGATTGGAATGTGATTCAGGTGGAGCAAGAAGGCGCCTTGCAAGTGCATCCGGTGCGCATATTGGATCGGAAGAGCAAGTAACTCCGGAATCGAGCCATAGGGCTTGTAAAGGTCTAGTGGACCTGGTACGGTCTTGAGGATGTGACATGGGAGCATGAGGATGCTATGCGGGTAGAATACCCGCATCTTTTTGAAGATTTTGAAAATCTTGTTGATGTTGTGTAAATAAGTTGCACTGAGGACAGTACAAAAATAAGGGGAGGGGATTGTAATATCCCCGAGGATGAGCGCCAATTGTATTTATGAATTGTAACATGTTTTGTAGGCTGGTGAGCCAAGCAATTATAAGCTAATAGGATTACGTGCTTATTAGGCCGGTGAGCCTAGGAATTAAAGGCCAGGAACCTGTTTTGTGCATGTAAATATTCATATTATTAATATAAAAACATCGAGTTTGATCAACGGTCGAGATCTCTGATGATCTGATGGTCTAGATCTCATCGCAATCTCGCCTATCGCGATTCATGTGATGAAGAGTCTTGATGCTCCAAGTCACGAGCACCGAGACTTCGAGATGGATCTTAACACCGCTATCTCCTTCCTCCATCTTCCACAGATGTAACAACTGGCTGTGACCACAGCCTTATTCGAAAACGCATTTCTCACTTTCGCATCTCGGGAATTCTGTGATGAGTCTTTTCGACTCTCCATGTCACGAACTCCGAAATAGAGCTTGGCTTTATTGCGATGTTACCATTTCGCATTTCGCGAGTTGGAATCATGGAGCATCTCGTGCCTTTGACTTTTCAGTCAGTCAAACGATCTTTCGACATGTGTCCTCTGGATCCAATGGTCCACGATCCTTGATGATCTGACGGTCCATATAGTTTCACGATGTCGCATATCGTGGGTTTGAATCTCTTTCCTTTGGATTTCCCAATCTGCAAAACTCTGAAACACCTTTTTCATGCCTAACCAATGGTCCACAATCCTTGGTGATCTGACGGTCCAGATCGTTTCACGATGTCGCATATCGTGAGTTTGGATCTCTTTCCTTTGGATCTCCCAATCTGCGAAACTCTGAAACACCTTCGTCATTCTTTGATTGTTTTCCTCCTTCTGAGCTTACACTATTGATCTTGCCATTATCGTTGTGCTCCTGATCGTGTTGATCTTCACCTTCTGATCATGTTGATATTCGCCATCAATGAAAAACATGCATTCACTTGCCCTCTGCATTGTCTCTTATGAGCTTACGTTGTCCCTGTTTTTCCATCGCTGCATACTCTGATCTTGCCATCAATGACAAGCATACCTGCCTGTAAATATGCCACAATATCCCCCTTTGGCATTGATGGCAACCCTGAACGACTGCATTAATCTGTTTGGACCTCCAACTGTAGCATTCGGTCCGGACCACTCCTTTTCTCCCCCTTTGACATCAATGTCAAAGAAAACACGCTTCCCCTGAGTTGTTGTAGTATGTTTAGGAGGTATCAGATGTTCAACCAATACAAACTCCCCCTAGAAGGATGGACTTGCTTAGATGTGAGATGGGATGACACCCATCTTCTGTCGGAGATATTCAAATGGTGTCTTAGCTAGGGGTTTAGTAAAGATGTCTGCAATTTGTTCTATGGTTGGAATGTAATGTAATGGACCTTAACAACCTGATTGGTGACCTGCTCTCTTAGAAAATGGTATTTTATGGGAATATGCTTGGTCTTTGAGTGGAGTACAGGATTCTTAGACACACTGATGGCATTAGTGTTATCACAATGAATTGGGATCGGTGCTGCGTATTTTACCTCCAAGTATGTAAGTGTCTGAATCATCCATAATACCTGAGTGCAACAGGTAGCAGCAACAATGTACTCTGCCGCTGTAGTAGACAAAGAAATGGAACTTTTCTTTTTACTAAACCATGCAACTAATGAGTCACCCAGGAAGAATGCTCCTCCACTGGTGCTCTTTCTCTCATCAACACAGTTTGCCCAATCTACATCTGAATAGGCAGTTAACTGAAAATTCAGATTACTGGGATACCACAGACCATAAGTCATTGTTTCTTTCAAATACCTGAATATCCTTTTGACATCTTGCAAATGACTCTGTTTAGGTGCAGACTGAAATCTTCCTACCATTCCAACAGCATGCATTATGTCTGGGTGAGATGTTGTGATGTACAACATGTTGCCTATCATTGACCTATATGAACTTTGATCAACATTAGGTGAGTCATCATCCTTGCTTAATTTGCATCCAGTAAACATAGGTGTACCCACAGGTTTAGAATCGTCCATTTGAAACCTTTTCAACATTTCTCCTAGATATTTTTCTTGAGAAATGAACATCCCTTCAGACCATTGAGTAACTTGCAGACCAAGAAAAAATGACAGTTCACCTATCATAGACATTTCAAACTCAGACTCCATGGCAGAAGCAAACCATTTTACCAAAGAATCCCTATTACATCTGAAGATGATGTCATCTACATAGACCAACACAATGAGCAAATCACCACCCTCTGTTTTGATATATAGATTGTTGTTAATTGTTCCTCTCTTGAACCCTTTGTCTTTGATATATGTATCCAGTCTGTGATATCAGGCATGAGGAGCTTGTTTTAACCCATATAAATCTTTCTTCAGCTTGCATACTAAGTCAGGGTTATCAGACAGTTTGAAACCCTCTGGTTGTTCCATATAGACTTCTTCACTTAAATCTCCATTTAGAAAAGCTGACTTGACATCCATTTGATAGACTTTAAACCTTTTATGACAAGCATAGGCAAGAAATATTCTGATAGCTTCTAATCTTGCTACGGGCGTAAATGTTTCATCAAAATCCAGTCCTTCTATCTGAGCATACCCTTTACAGACCAATCTTGCTTTGTTCCTGACAACTTGTCCTTGCTCATTCAACTTATTCTTAAAGATCCATTTGGAGCCAATGACATTTTTACCTTCAAGTCTATGAACCATCTCCCACATATTTTTTTTCTCAATCTGATCAAGTTCATCATTCATTGCTTTAACCCAATGGTCATCTTTGCTAGCTTCATTAAA
>ML803062.1:345000-359985 GCA_009831015.1 Picea engelmannii
TTAGTTGCATGTCTCTAAACTTAATTTGGCAATTTGCAATCTGTGAAGGTTTGTTACTTGGTTGTATCATTCTTTGTTGTGGCAAGTATTTATTCCTTTGAAATCTTAATTGCTCATGTATAAGTCTTAAGGAACAATTTACAACTTTGTGACCAAAGTTAGAACAGTAGAAACAATAACCATAGAAAAATTCTTTGTACCTGGAAAATGGTTGTCTTCTTTGAGCAAATCAATTTCTTCCATGTTGATGACGTCTTTCAGCAGGGAGCGCATTATTTATTTGTTCTACAAATTCAGTCCTGGCACCTTTTTCTTTACTCGTCCTGGGCGTTGATTGTCTTCCTTTGTTTCTGCAGGTTTGTTGTTGTCATTGGTTGTAGATTTGACAAACTTGATGGGTTCTTCGTTTCTTGGCTTATCACTACTTGATCCCTCTTCATAACCCAAACCAGTTTTCAGCTTTGGATTCCTTTGCTGATTCAGAATGGTGGCTAATCCTTCTGAGACTTTGATACTTGACAGATTTTGATTATACAAGGCTTGAAACTTCTCCATCTCTTTCCTAGTTTTCACTACTTCTTGTTCTAAGGCTTTACATCTTGCCTTCTTTTATGATAATTGTCATTTCAGAATGTCTTTGATTTTCTTTGCCTCTTCTAATTCCACTTTTAGTAGGACAAGGTCTTCATCAGATTCTTTATTGTCTTTCTCGAACTGTATCAGCAATTGTCTTTGCTTTATGTTCTTAATTCTTAGTCTGTCAATCTCTTCCAGTGCACTGATAAGTTCTCCTTCCATGTCAACCACAGCTTCTTCTTCATTAGCATCACTTCGTGTTCTTATGTTATCATTTTCCTCTTTGGCCATAAGTATGAGGTCATTTAGTTTATCTTCAATAGTGGAGTCATTGTCTTCATCATCTGAAGGATCATCATCATTGTTTACACAAAGACTTTTCTTCTTAAAATTATTCTCTTTAAAGAAATTTATGTGTTTGTGCTTCTCCTCATCATCACATGTTTGATCCTTTCTTTTGTGGGGACATTTATTTGCAAAATTACCTATCCTACCATAGTTGAAACATTTGAAAGGCAGTTTACCTTTGTATTTGCCTGGTCCCTTCTTCAGTCTCTTCACAAATTTTGCTTCAATTTCATTAGGCTCTGAATCCTCATTCTCGTCTGCCTTAAATGATGCTTCTCTGGAGGTGGGTTTATCTTTAACTATTCTCATTTCATATGCAATCAATGTTCATAGAAGTTGATCAAACTCCAAGGTTTTTAGATCATTAAGTTCTTCAATAACAGAGACCTTTGGGTTGAACCTGTCTGGTAGAGATCTCAAAATTTTCTGAACTAAAGAAGGTTCCTCAATTGTCTCACCAAGTGCTTTCATTGCATTTACCATTTCTTCTACTCTCAGAAAGTATTTTCCAACAATTTCATCTTCCTTCATCTTCAGCTGTTCAAACTGTATTCTGTAGGTTTGAAGCTTGGCGTCCTTTACCTTCTCATTACCTTCATAATTGCTAATGGGTTTGTCCCACATTTCTTTGGCAGTTCCTAGGTGCATAACTTTTACGAATTCTGCTTTTGCAAGCCCACTCAAGATAGCATTCATAGCCTTAGCATTGAAGCTAAATTCTAGCTTGTCATCCTTATTAGCTAGTACAATTGGCTTTACATAACCAATATCTACCACATCCCATACATCTGCACCTAAAGCCATTATGTAGGTTCTCATTCTTACTTTCCAGAAGGCAAAGTTTGTTCCATTGAACAGAGGGGCCTTATTGGTTGAATTTCCTTCATGGATTGACATGTTTAAGCTCTAGGCTCTACCCTTAGATAAAAGGGGCCTGCTATGATACCAATTGTTGGATAACTGAGAGCGGGGGGGAATCAATTATTACTGTGCTTAAAAAATTATGCTTATTTTAAATTCTTTACAAAGCACTTAATTGCAATCACAATAATGCAGGGAAATAAGCAATAGCACATTCAGCATTAGTCACACATATGAGATACACAAGGACAGATATTTCTTGAGGAAACCCATAAAGGGTAAAAACCTCTTCTTCTTTATATGATAAGTACTCTTTACATTCTTTACTTTATCATACATATGAACACCAACTCATAATGAGGCTGCAACCTCTGTTTTGCAAGCAGCTACTTGCTGAGAGCACCAACTCTCTGGTTTATCTAGCACAAACTAGAAGGAAGCACCAAATCCCCAAGTGTTCCAGCACCAACTGGATGGAAGCACCAACTTCCAATCATATAGGCACCAACCTGTAAAGCAGAGAACAACAGTTCTCCCTTGCACCACCCTGCCACCCTTGTTTTTCTGGTTGCATCCAGAAGGAAGCTACAACTCCCTGTGTTTAAGCACCCACTTGAACTTTTTAGGAAAACAGTCCTCCCTAGCACCTCCCTACCACCCTGCCATACATCTTTGTTACTAAAACTTATTACAGCGATATAAAGTTATTCAATGGCTGACCAGTCTCATCATTGTTCTGCTACACTGCGCTGCATTGTCTGTATCAGTGTCTTTTGCACATTCCTCTATGCTTTATGTCCTTCTACCTTTATGCACTGTGTGCCAAATCCATTTAATGCACCATTCCTCTGCTTTGTATTTCAGTTGTTGCACACTCCTCCTTTGGCATTGATGAATCCCTCTCAACAACAACAACTCCCATCTCTTCTCTATTCTGCATACTTATAGTCTTTGTGCCCCTTGTGCATGTTGTTACACCATGCTTCTGCATGCTCTCTCATGTCGAGTACTCTACCTATTCATCATTGCAACTCTTCAGCTTCTATGGAAGCTAGATTCATCTGTCAATTGCCTCTCCAAACAATCTTCATTCCACTGGTAGATTCCTAGAGACTCTTCATCTCCTCTGGAAATCCCACAGAAGTCTCTTCAAGTCCTCTGGCAGAAACCATTAGTGGTTTCTAGCAGTTACACTGTGAACCTCCAAAGACTGCTTCAGAAACAGAATCACCACTGATCGATTAACTGTGAAGAGA
This sequence comes from Picea engelmannii, assembly GCA_009831015.1. Classification (NCBI taxonomy): domain Eukaryota; kingdom Viridiplantae; phylum Streptophyta; class Pinopsida; order Pinales; family Pinaceae; genus Picea; species Picea engelmannii. The sequence goes on from ML803062.1 coordinate 348,042, forward strand.
AACAATAGCCCTTCGATCATACTTAAATTCACCTACATCGTTGGATGGAGTTCGTAGGGTCTTGTGTTCAATTCATATGCCCACTGGCTGTGACCGAGCGGTAAACAGAGTTTTAATTTCGTGACCTCGCATCTCAGAATTCCTATGATAGAAGATCTCGACACTCCAATTCACGATCACCGAGACTCCGAGATGGAGCTTAGCACTGCTAGTTTCTTCCCCTCACGTGACCACCAGTTGTGACCACAGGCTGCGCCAAAAGGCACTTCATATTTCACGAACTTATAAACTTTATCGAGTTTGATCAACGGTCGAGATCTCTGATGATCCGACGGTCTAGATCTCATCGCGATCTCGCCTATCGTGATTCATGTGATGAAGAGTCTTGATACTCCAAGTCACGAGCGCCGAGACTCCGAGATGGATCTTAACATCGCTAGTTCCTTTCTCCATCTTCCACAGATGTAACCACTGGCTGTGACCACAGCCTTATTCGAAAACGCATTTCGCACTTTCGCATCTCGGGAATTTTGTGATGAGTCCTTTCGACTCTCCATGTCACGAACTCCGAAATAGAGCTTGGCTTTATCGCAATGTTGTCATTTCGCATTTCACGAGTTGGAATGATGGAGCATCTCGTGCCTTTGACTTTTTAGTCAGTCAAACTATCTTTCGACATGTGTCCTCTGGATCCAACGGTCCACTGAAATATTCTTTGTTGAAAAAGTTGGGAAAAATCTTATGGTTTGGTGTTGGATTTTCGTCAAACAGTTTGCATGCATCTGTAAATGATGGTTGTAGGTGAAAATTGGTTGGACAGCAGGCTGTCCCTTTGTTTTGTTTGTTGTTTAATGGGTTTCCTAACGCCTTATACCTCCCCAATGCAGTGTCTAATGTATTATTTCATTATTGGACAAAACCCGTAAAATTATACTGAAAACATTCACATGGAGAGGGACAATTTCACTAAACAATGGTTGTGGTTTTATTTAATATGAATGTTGTACCATTACAATAAAATTGAGCAGAGGTACCTCTCCAAAGGAAATGAATGCTTTCTACAGGAATCTTGAACCTTCTATGTCACACGCAGCCAAGAGATAATGCTCCAATATACCCACACGAACTATCAATAGAGAGCGTTGATATATGGGTATGTTCTGTCAGCAGTTTGAGTAATATAGCCATCCCAATTCGTTGGTAATCCTCCCTATCGTGCAAGGTGAAGCCAGCAAGAAGAGTCGACCCACAACCAGCCTCCACGCAGCTCAAAGAGGAACACGCAGTCTCCAGCAGATGAACACAGATGAACACAACCAGTCAAGGAACACGCAGCCTTCAAGGAAAATCGTCCAGCAGTACCCTTCAATAGATATCACGCCTCAACAAGGGATCCAAGACTTGAATGTTGGGTAACTCGGCTCTCTTAAAACACACACACAACAGAGAAATAGAGGGTGCGTTTAACTCAAGGAATACACCCAATATCTCCCACGAACCAGAGAATATTACCTCCTCTCTTAACAAATCTGCAAACAAAATTTTCCCTTCAATGGAGTTCTTCGAATCACACTGCCACTATCTACAAATAAAATCCTTTCTTCAATGACGATGTTTGAATCAAGATGCCAATGTCTGCAAATGAGAAGTCGGGATGACTTCTCCAATTCCACGGCTTGGGAAGATGGTTTCACTGCCGAATCCGAGATTCCACGGCTAGGGAAGATAGTTTCACTACCGAATCCGAGGTGCCGAATGGGTTTCCAGCTGAAACCCTCGTTTGCTCACCGAGCTCTTCTCCCCAAACTCAATTTTAAAAATGAATAGTCGATAAACCTTTTTCGCCTTCAATCGTCCTTTTATTCATTGACTTGTCCTTTTCTCCATTAAAATATTCATTTAATTATTAATTGGAGAGAAATACCCTCAAAGAGGGGTTAATTAATAATAAACTCACTTTTCCTAAGTTTTCACTTTATAATTCGAAAGTGACTTTACCAGTATCGTTTCCCTAGCTCATCCGTCTAATGGTTTACGGGAAACTGTATAAACCATCACGGTATCCCGACTGCCTAGGAAAAACGGCACATTACAGTCCTCCCTGCCCAAATTTGCTTGTCCTCAAGCAACTTCAAACCCGGAAACTGCAACACCTGTTCCTTTTCCCAAGTAGCATCCTCCATAGATAGACCCTGCCATTTTACCAAGTACTCCCTGACTGCCCTGTCATGGAAGTTCCATCCTCGAACCTGCAGGATCTCTTCGGGGCTTGTGGCCCCCCGCCCCTCATCATCCCAATGGGGTGACTCCTGTGAAACAACTTCCTCAAAAGTGCCCTCCGTCCTGTACCTGTCCCCATACATCTTCCGCTGACTCTGGGCCACCCTCAGGTTCTCCTTCAGTGCTCTCAGAATGTCCTGGTTGTCCTGTAACCAACCTCCAACCTGAGGAACTCTACAGTCGCCGCATGCTATGTCTGCAAAAATCAAGACCTCATAGCCATATAGCGCCCGAAAAGGGGTCATATCGACAGACATGTGAAAGGTGGTGGGATAACAGTACTCCCCGAGATGTAACCATATCACCCAAGCACTCGGATGTCCTGCGATGATGTTCCGCAAATACACTTTCGCCTAAGTGTTCCCAAACTCAATCTGTCCGTCGATCGGTGGGTGGTAACTAGTACTCGAGGTCAGCTTGGTACATACCAACCTAGAAAACACCTGCCAGAAACTTCCCGTGAATCTGTCGTCCCTACCACTGACGATGGATTTAGGCCACCCATGTAAACGGAACATCTCCCTAAAAGATAACTCGATCACCTGCGCTACTGAGTAGTCTAAAGGAATGGTGGAGAAGTGGGCAAGCTTGGTGGGTCGGTCCACTGTGACATATATGCAATCCTTCCCTTTCATCTTCAGTAACCTGGTGATGAAATCCTTGGGGATGCCTTCCCACCCCTGATAGTGAAAGGGTTGTAATGATCCGGCTGAATGTGTGTGCTCCACCTCATTCCCCTGGCGAACTCCGCACTCCTGGAGATGCCTCTCTAACTTGTCTTTATAGGCCCTGGGGTGCCTATATGGAGGGGTAATCACTGCTCGAATACCCTCCTCTAATTTACCGATGTACTTGAATCCCCTGTCGGGAGGCGTACCTGAAGGTACATTACCAAAGACATTATGCTCCCGAAACAAGTCGTGTATCTCTCTCGGACAATTGGGCTCCCCGCCCTTGGACCTCTGTACTGAAATACGAAACTCCGCAACCCGTGCAATTTCATCCCGTCTCATCACTACCTCCATCTGCTTCACGGTTACGACCTTAGGAAGATACATATGCATGCCCCGCAAAACCACTCTCTTGTCGTCCTGACCCTGGAACTCCATCTCCATAGTCTGATAGTTAGTGGAGTACCTCCCTAGGGAGTATAGCCACTGAACTCCAAGCACCACATTGGTGTCCGGTATCTTTACCACGTAGAATTCATCGATGAGCATGTAGTTTCCCAGGTTCAATGTCATCTGTGGAACGTACCTAGTGCAGTCTAGTGTGTTCTCCCTCGGTATGACCACTGAGAAACCCCCAAAAGATTCAGCGACAATGCTCTTTCGTTCCACTAATGAAGATTCTATAAAGTTGTGGGATGCCCCACCATCGACCAAAACTGTCACTCGATGTCCCTGCACTCCTCCCCTCATCCTGAAGGTGTGAAATATGGGTATGCCGGAGAGTGATGCTATAACCCCTCGTGTTTCCATCGATGCCTGCTTTGCCTCTGTTGTCGACGAATCCTTCGTCTTCCCCTGTTCCTCTTCTTCCTCATCATCCCCGCTATCGGAAAACACCTCTATGTAGTGTGCCTTGGCCTTGCCTGCACACCTGTGACCTGGTACCCATGGTTCCCGGAAACTTTAGCACAGCTTCCTCCTCCTTAGATCCTGCCTGGTAGCATCATCCATCATGTTCCTGCATGTCCAATCCCTCTGTGGTTGTCCTTCCCAGTCTCTCTGTTGTTGTCCTGTGCCATCCCTCTGTGGTGGTGTCCTGTCATCGAACTTCGTGGGGAAGTTCGGTCTCGGGGTGAACTTGGTCTTAGGTACGGACTCCTGTAAGTCTCTAGCCCTACTAACTGCATCTTGTAGTGAAGTAGGCTTGTAAGCCTTCACCCATCCGCGAAGTGGCTCAGTTAGCCCCTCTGTGAACAGCATCACCAAACGGGCCTCGAAGATATCGGTGACCATCACTGATATCCTCTGGAAATCTGATATATATGCATCTATCGACCCAGTCTGTTTCAACTGTGCTAAGTCTCTAAAAGACATCTCATGATCTCGTCTGTCAAATCGGTGCACCAATCTACCTGTGAACTCAGCATAGGTGACAATATGGGCATGACCCAGAGTGGTCATCCCGTGGTACCACCAGTCCTGTGCCTCACCCTCCAAGTGCAATGTCGCCAACTTAATGGCATCAGTCTCTGCCATGGGGTTCAGCTGGAAGTAGGTGTCGAGCTTCTGCACCCAAGCTCGTGCAGTGCACTTCGACGTCCCATCGAAGTATGGCAAAGTGAGCTTGCCCACTGTGCGTTGTAACTCGTAGCTCTGTGTGGGCCCCCTATTGAAGAACCTTCACCTGTTTCTCCCCTTGAAGCTACAAAACTCGACGAAATTCATAGCTTCTCTCAAATCTGGATCCATGGCCTTATATTCCTGGAAATAAGCTGTTAGTGGCTCGTCCTGCTCTACCTACCCTCCTGTACCTGTCTCTGTTGGTCCAAAGAAATTTGGCATGGTAGATATAGGAATCTCACTGTAGTCGTGAGGGCGGTTCTGAGGGCCGTTCCTGGAAGTGATCACCTCAACCTGAGGTCTGTGTGTGTTTCCCCCTTCTTCCATCTGCCCTCTCTTGCTGCTCTCCCCTTTTTCTTCACCGTGCTTGCTCCCTAGAGCATAACCTGTGATTCTTCCCATGAACTCTCGGGTCTCCCTCTGGCCCTCTGCAATGTCCTGTAAGGCTTTCATAAGCCCTCTGAACAAACCATCCTCTCTATCCTCTGGCAGATTTGCATTTTTCCCTGGAGTACCCTCCATCTCTTCCTCTCTGTCTTCTACACTTCTGTATCTTCTGCGCCTATAAGTGATGTTTTGCAGCCCTTCCTCAGTCATCAATGTCGCCCACAGCTGGCCAAGAACATGCTCTGATACCACTGAAATATTCTTTGTTGAAAAAGTTGGGAAAACTCTTATGGTTTGGTGTTGGACTTTCGTCAAACAGTTTGCATGCGTCTGTAAATGATGGTTGTAGGTGAAAATTGGTTGGACAACAGGTTGTCCCTTTGTTTTGTTTGTTGTTTAATGGGTTTCCTAACCCCTTATACCTCCCCAATGCAGTGTCTAATGTATTATTTCATTATTGGACAAAACCCGTAAAATTATAATGAAAACATTCACATGGAGAGGGACAATTTCACTAAACAATGGCTGTGGTTTTATTTAATATGAATGTTGTACCATTACAATAAAATTGAGCAGAGGTACCTCTCCAAAGGAAATGAATGCTTTCTATAGGAAGCTTGAACCCTCTATGTCACATGCAGCCAAGAGATAATGCTCCAATATACCCACACGAACTGTCAATAGAGAGCGTTGATATATGGGTATGTTCTGTCAGCAGTTTGAGTAATATAGTCATCCCAATTCGTTGGTAATCCTCCCTATCGTGCAAGGTGCAGCCACCAAGAAGAGTCGACCCACAGCCAGCCTCCACGCAGCTCAAAGAGGAACACGCAGTCTCCAGCAGATGAACATAGATGAACACAACCAGTCAAGGAACATGCAACCTCCAAGGAAAATCGTCCATCAGTACCCTTCAATAGATATCACGCCTCAATAAGGGATCCACGACTTGAATGCTGGGTAACTCGGCTCTCTTAAAACACACACACAACAGAGAAATAGAGGGTGCGTTTAACTCAAGGAATACGCCCAATATCTCCCACTAACCACAAAAGATTACCTCCTCTCTTAACAAATCTACAAACGAAATTTTCCCTTCAATGGAGTTCTCCGAATCACACTGCCACTATCTGCAAATAAAATCCTTTCTTCAATGACGATGTTCGAATCAAGATGCCAATGTCTGCAAATGAGAAGCCAGGATGACTTCTCCAATTCCACGGCTTGGGCAGATGGTTTCACTGCCGAATCCGAGATTCCACGACTAGGGAAGATAGTTTCACTGCCGAATCTGAGGTGCCGAATGGGTTTCCAGCTGAAACCCTCGTTTTCTCACCGAGCTCTTCTCCCCAAACTCAATTTTAAAAATGAATAGTCGATAAACCTTTTTCACCTTCAATCGTCCTTTTATTCATTGACTTGTCCTTTTCTCCATTAAAATATTCATTTAATTATTAATTGGAGAGAAATACCCTCAAAGAGGGGTTAATTAATAATAAACTCACTTTTCCTAAGTTTTCGCTTTATAATTCGAAAGTGACTTTACCAGTATCGTTTCCCTAGCTCATTCGTCTAATGGTTTACGGGAAACTGTATAAACCATCACAGTATCTCGACTGCCTAGGAAAAACGGGACATTACATCCACGATCCTTGATGATCTGACGGTCCATATCATTTCGCGATGTTGCATATCGTGAGTTTGAATCTCTTTCCTTTGGATTTCCCGATCTGCGAAACTCCGAAACACCTTCTTAATGCCTGATCAACGGTCCACGATCCTTGGTGATCTGACGGTCCAGATCGTTCACAATGTTGCATATCGTGATTTTGGATCTCTTTAATTTGGATCTCCTGATCTGTGAAACTCCGAAACACCTTCATCGTTCTTTGATTGTTTTCCTACCTCTGAGCTTACAGTGTTGATCTTGCCATTATCGTTGTGCTCCTGATCGTGTTGATCTTCGCCATCTGATCATGTTGATCTTTGCCATCAATGACAAACACGCATTCACTTGCCCTCTGCACTGTATCTTCTGAGCTTACGTTGTCCTTGTTTTGCCATCGCTGCATACTCTGATCTTGCCATCAATGACAAGCATACCTGCCTGTAAATATGCCAACATAAATTTCATGGAGGTTTTGTTTTGCGGAGACTATAACATAGGTCACTCTTCGGTGCCTCTCATATTTAGCGCACCAGTGCATTTTGTATGTACAGACACACCAGGGAATCCTAATATAATTAGGCACACTATGGCGTCCTAATATAGATTATTCTATGCTTCCCAAGATGATGGTTTTGGCTCAAATGCGGGAAAAAAAATACAATATCAAATGCCCAATTCTTTAGATTCCATCTGATTCCGTATCATTGAAAGTGCGTCAAGTTCTCCCTCGCAGATTGTTGTAAGCCTAGATTTTATTTATAATTAATTTATCTCATTGAATTTATGTTATGTATGCACGTGCATTTGAATAATTTCTCATTGAATTTTGTAGGATCATGATTTTGAATCATGTTCAAATGCACAAGATATTTTAGTAGTCCCAAAATGTCGCAAACTCTTATCAGAAGAAAGATATCGTAGGCAAATGTTTTATGGAAATGGACTTCTTCATTACCATATCAATTGTAACATGTCATCTTCCAACAACCATCCTAGGTCAACAATATTACACTGTGACATGGATCTCTTTAATGAGACCCCTTAGGGCGTAAGAAAAAGATGATTGAGTAATTGTGTTTTTGGTTTTCAATGGAATTAATGTAAATGTATTGTTTAATTCAACATTTTTTTTATAAAGTGGTTGGTTGCATGTTTATTATTGGGGAAAAAAACTTCGTGCTTCTAATAAATGTTTGGTATAATGTTTGAACATACCAAATGCATTATGTTACTAATATCAATGTAGTATTCAATATTTTTATAATCAGGATTCTGATGATGAGAGACATGTCTACCATCTACCATTGCACCCCACTATGATGTCAAGTCACAAGCTTGCTATTAAACGAGCACAACTCGGAGAGGAGGCATAGCAAGCATGGTTGAATCAATCACCTATTCAATTATCATTATGTCATGAGTCACGAATTCAAAACCTCTACAATAACACTAGTTCTTCACATGTTGGGATGAAGACAATGATATAGAGGTTAGTATGGATGATTTCTTATGGGATATCCAAGCCATGGAGGGAATGTTGTTACATGCATTCTAGCAAAAATAACTAGGGGATGATGATGATATCGTCGATACCTTCTACCTTCTTCGAATGCTTGAAATCTTCTTCCACCACCCCTCTCTTTGGTCCACAAGGATCAAGGTCTACCCAACTAGGGACAACAATGTTACTATACAAATTGAAATCAATGTATGGTATGTCAGACACGTGTTCCTTGGAACTTTTGAGGTAACTAACCATTAAATCCCCTAATTGTTTAAGGAATATTGTCACACAATGAAGGAAGAAAATGGTTGATTTTATGCATGCTTAATAAAAATGTACATTTTTATTTCCCACCAATTGCAAGTTACTCAAAGATAAGGTACTTCCGAGAGATAATTTATTAACTGATAGTTGCGCAAAGGCAAAGAAAATGTTGAAATGTTGGGTGTTGAGTACATATCATACCATGCATGTATGAATGATTGTATTCTATATGGAAATGAATATGTGGACAAAGAGATATGTCCCAAATGTGGGCATGACAGGTACTAGAAAATAAAATAAAATAAAGGTAAGGCACATGGTCCTCCTCATAAGATATTGAGGCACATGCCTTTAATTCCAAGGATTCAAAGGCTCTTCCATTGCAAACAATTACCCATGTTGCAGGGGTGGCATGCCTCACATAGAAGTGATCCAGGAGTTAAGTGAATCCCAACATATTCAATAGCCATAAAGCATATAGAGGTTACATGGCCCGATAAATTCAAGGATGAAGTACAGAGCCTATGATTGAGCATAGCCATGGATGGAGTTAACTTGTATTCACTCCAAAACACCAACTATTATGTTTGGCCAGTGGTAGTGATCAATAAAAATATCCCCCCATGGTTGTCCATGAAGAATGAACATCTTATGTTGGCTCTTATAGTCTCGGGTAGAAGACAAGTGAAGAGAATGGATATCTACCTCCAACCACTGATCAATGAATTTAAGCAATTATGGGAAGGGATATATGTATAAAGACCCATCCTAATGGAAAGGTCTTTTACGTTGTATAGTGTATGTACGTACACCACACATGATTATCCAGGACTAAGAGTTTTCTTCGGTAGCCATGATGTTGATTGCTTTGTTTATATCTGTAATGTTATTTGGCATACTTAATTTGGTGAAACTATATTTTTTACACTAATGTGCTCTGTATACAATAACATCACGGGTATTATAACAAAAGGGTATCATGGATATAAATACTGTGGACTTTCTATAAAGGCTAGGTGGTCCAACCACCTACGAAAGCTAATGTCTGACTACTCGAGGGTATTCCTCCCAGAATACCACCCTTATAGAAGAGTTGCATCTTCTTTCAATGGTAACCAAAGAGAACCCCAGGGCCTAAAATAATGACACTGATAGATTGGATTAGGGCATATGACATAGAGAAGGAGAAGGAAATGGAAGAATCATTTGATTCAAATAGGGAACATATGTTCGATTATCCTGAATTTTTTGACACCTATGTTGAGAAAATTCCCATTGGGATGAAAAGGAAATTTGTATTTTATGAGCTTCTATATTAGGAGCATCTTAATATTGGACACTTACTAGATCCCATGCATATATTAAAAAATGTTTCATCTTCTTTATGGAGGCAGATATCATCAAATAAAATCCACACATTAGTTGTTAGGAGAGATCTTATTGCTTTGAATACTAAAAAGAGACATTGGCCGAGAAAAGAAAGTAGAGGAGAGGTTGGCCCTGGGATGTCCCATGGATTTTTGAAGAAATGTGATCTTTTGATGGTGAATGATGTTATAGTGGGTGTGAAGGCATCTTATTTATATGGGTCGACTCTATGACATTGCTTCACTTTAGAAGGGCATTTGTGGTTGAAATCACATGACCATATGAACCTTCTAAGGGTATATATGTCGAATACATGATTCTTCTTCTATAGTGTCAGTACAAATATATTATGCACTCATAGTTTACGGAAATTAACAATGTGTGTGTCTATTTTGTAGTGTCATTATTCTTTGCTCGCACATGGTTGTGTGAATTATGACTTCCCCCAAGACCCGTGATGTGATGTATCAAAATTATTTGCATTTGTATGTTGGATCACGTCAAAGGAGATCCATATGGCTAGCATTCCATGGTGGCATCGAGAGATAGCTGAGATTGTTTGTATGTTTGAGGAGGAACTTTCCACGAGTTTTATGGACTTACAAATCCCTCTTCCAATTCACCTACATGATGAGGTTGAATTAGTTGGGGTGCTCTCATGTTGTTGGATGATCTTCTTAGAGAGGTACATGAAAAAGTTGAAGGGGTTTGTTCAACAAATGGAAAAACCAAAGGACTCTATGGCAAAGGGGTACATAGTATACAAATTGTTATATTATTCTAGTGAATACATCAATCAAATTGATGACACGCCACGGGTAGTGGTTTGGGACGAACAACGAGATGAGGACAAAAGGGAAGGGGAACCGCTCCAAACGAATGGAAAAAGGTGCATGATAAAGAGTAGGTCACTTATATTTTGTCAAATTTGTACAGAGAAACTGTTTAAACTGAATCTGATAATATATATTTAATCTCATACTATTCGTTTTGATATCTTGTATACGTCAACGAATTTAGAAATTGATGCCATCAATAAATTCATTCTTTACAATGTGGAGGCAAGCAACCATGGGTCGCATTGTATGAAGAGAAAAGAATAAAATGGGACAATGATAGGAAATCATTTAGACGGTTGAATGGTAGAAGCATGCCATACCCTGATCATTTAAAAGAAAATATGCCAAAAATCTATCCCAAGAGTTGGGTGGCTAACCAGATTACAGAGAAATATGCCATGTTTGGTCGTAACCCATGTGGAGAAGACCTGGATGTACTAAACATAAAGATCAAGTGCATCAACTTTGTAATAACCTCTTTGAGTACCACATTTAATTTACGATATTTCACATTTGAATTGTAACATGTATTATGTTTTTACTAATGCTCAGGTTATTAGATACATGACATTGTCCTTTATTCGCATTTTACAGGTGCATTTGTTCCCATCTATGTGGGCATGTGGACATCATTTTCACGTTGAGAATGTCAATGATGGATACATCACACAAGATTGTGGAGTGGAGGTTGAGTTCGACCAATCTAGTCGTGCTAGCCACCGTGATCAAAGCCTAATAGAGGGGAAGTTAGGTTACATTGGAAATATACAAGAGATCATACAAGTGGTCTTCTCATCTTTTCAATGTGTTATTTTTAGTTGCAAGTTGTGTGATACCTTCAACCATAGAAATGTAAAGGAAGATCATGATAGTGGGCTAATATGTATTAATTCTAAAAAAATGTGTGTTGAAACTAAGGAGCTTTATGTTTTCCCAAAACATTGCAACCAAGTGTATTTTTACCTAGATGTGTTGGATGGAGATTGGTGGTTTGCAATGAGACATGATCCGATATCAAATAATCTTTTTGAGAACAACAATGTTATAATTCCAAGTGAGGAAGACCATCAGGGTGATGGCAACGAAGAGTGATATGTAAATGCTTTGTTTCAACATTTATATTGTGGATGTGTCATTTTATTATGGGTACTATAATTGGCCAATTGTGTTTTTTTTCCCTTCACTTTATAATGTTGGATATGAAAAGTTAATAACCATTTCAAGCACCATATTGAAAATACATTAAATAATACAAGCATAAAATGTGGTTTTGATATATTTTTGTTGTCGTATTTATTGTTTATTATAGCAAATTTATGTTGTATTGTATTAACATATGTTT
>ML803062.1:360156-371508 GCA_009831015.1 Picea engelmannii
ATATATATATATATTAAAAAATCAAACCTTAGTTTTTTTATTGTTTCAAAGTTTAAAAATTAAAATATATATATACTTACTTTGATGGAAATTTTAAGGACAATTCCAACAAAATAACTTCTTGCAACATCTATGAGTTCTAGAATCACACTTGTGGTGTTGGCATTACCAACTTCAATGGAATTCCTAACCTTAAATAGTGCAACTATCATGGCCTTCACTTATTCCACTCCATCTCTTAGTTTTCTAAACATATAAACTTATATTAATCAATTTTTTTACATTCTCCTTGAAATAAGTGTCAATGTAGGAAGGAAATGGAAACTCTAAAACAATTTTTTTTTCTAGAGCCTAGTCACAATTAAGGAAAATTTTAAGGATCCATACTTATCTAAAAGTGTAGAAACCCTTGTCAATTTTACTAATTTTTAAAATACTAATTATGCCGAAGGGATATCTTAGTGTTAGCTTTTGTAGAATACGTGTCAACAAGTTGACAGGTTTTGCGAAACCACCATTTTCCTTCATTTGTCCAGTACTTTGAAACCGCCACTGCAAATACCATAAATATCATAGATGTGATGTTGTCTTCTCTGGTTTTCAATTAAAAAGATTTTGTGACATCGATCGATCATAAGTCTGACATTCATTGATACATTATTTCCTACCGTCGATTTTCCTGTTAATGTTGTCAGTGGGTTATATGTCCACGTCCTTTCAATGGGTTATCTTCCAACATGAGGGAACCAACGTTATCTTCCAGCACAAGGGAAACCGATGGTTATCCATGCTTTAGACCTCTCATGCTCTTTATTTCCGGTTGTCTTGGCTGCACAAGCTGTGTTGACAGAGTTTTCGAGAATTTTGAGCTCTGAATTCTCAGTTGTCGGTATTCAGGTTATTCCAAAATTATTGGAAGCTCTGGTGTGGTGTTTTTAATGACGTGTGAAGAAGGGAGTTATGTTGTGCTGAACTTGGTCGAGGGTAAGTTATGGTTGCTTACATAATGCATTTCGAACTTGCCACCTCCATTCACATCTATCAGCATCCACTGACATGGTGTAATTAACTAAGCCAATTTGAAGCTAAAATGCATTAAAATGTAACTTCGGAAAGGTGATTGGTGATTGCATGGATATATGGCCACACTGCCATGAAAATAATTTTTTTTATTTATAAAAAATACTTTCTTATTCATTTCTTTTTATAAAATTCTCTTTTACATTTTAATTTTAATATGGTTTATATTATTAAAGTAAAAAATAGTTAAAATAAAAATATTTATAAAACATTAAATTTGTATTAAAAAAATAACTTAATTTTCTATTCATTTCTTTTTATAAAATTCTCTTTTACGTTTTAATTTTAATATGGTTTATATTATTAAAGTAAAAAATAGTTAAAATAAAAATATTTATAAAACATTAAATTTGTATTAAAAAAATAACTTAATTTTCTATTCATTTCTTCTTATAAAATTCTCTTTTACATTTTAATTTTAATATGGTTTATATTATTAAAGTAAAAAATAGTTAAAATAAAAATATTTATAAAACATTAAATTTGTATAAAAAATAACTTAATTTTCTATTTAAGTTTTTTTTTTAACATTTTAATTTTAATATGGTTTATATTATTAAAATAAAAAATAGTTAAAATAAAAATATTTATAAAACATTAAATTTGTATAAAAAAAAATAACTTAATTTTCTATGGAAGTTTTTATTTTTTATTTTTTTTTATACTATATTATATATTTTGAAAATTCATGTATTTATAAAATTATAAAAATAAAGAATGATTTGAAAATTATATTATAATAATAATAACTTATTAAATAAATAGATATTGAAATAATTTATATAAAAATGTGAATCCAATTCAATGTAAGATGCTCCATCTATTATTATAAATTATTCAAAAGAAGCAAATCCAATCCAATCCAACGTAAGATGTTCTATCCATTACCATAAATTAATGTTGATTTGTAGCTAAATTTATCATTTATATTTGGAAATAAAGTAATAACTCATTGTTTCTAATATTTTCAATTCTCTTTTTATCTAATTCATGACCTATTGGTTTTTATTGTAAAATGGAAACTTTTTAAGTTTTGACTTTAATGTGTAAATATTTTGGTCATATCAAAGAATGTTAAATATTTTTAAAATATGCATGAGAACGTTCCAAGTGTTGATGCATGCAAGGATGTGAATGTGTTTCAATTAAAATGCATCCTAATTTTTTAAGTTATTAACAAAGCCTTGCACTAGAAAACAATGAGTGTACACAACTTTTAATAAACATTATTATCTGTAAACTATTATGTGCTTATTGTTGAGCGGTAGCAAGAGGAGAGAACTAAAAATATCCAACAACTAGGTGAAGATAAACAAATGTGCTTGTTGTTGAACGGGAGGAGATAACTAAAAGTATCCAACAACTAGGTGAAGATAAACAAGATTTTAAAAATGGTTTCGTTGTACAATTGCCCAGGAAAAGAGGTTGGACACTTGTTGAGAGTTGTAAGGATGGAACATAAAAGTTGGGTAAGTTGGCTTTGCAAAGAGAATGTAAAACTCTTCCAACTTACGTTACTAATTTTCTAATGTGTTCCATCTTTAATCTTAATTTATTTTACAATGTTTGAAACACTACTTTCATATATTAAATATAACGCAATTACAAATTGAGTGATAATAAATCAATAATTTCTAAAAGCAACATATATTATAAAAAAATCAAAAATATTATAAACTTTTTCATATTATTACATAAATAACATTAAACTTATTATATATTAAATTTTATAAACTTATTATATATCGCAATTACAAATTAACTGATAATAAATCAATAATTTCTAAAAATTACATATATTATTAAAAAATCAAGAATATTATAAACTTTTTCATATTATTACATAAATAACATTAAACTTATTATATATTAAATTTTATAAACTCATTATATATAAATTTTATATAAGAAAATAAATAATATTGTAATGTATTGATATTATTACATAAATAACATTACATTTATTATATATTAACTTTTATAAACTTATTATATATTAAATTTTATAATATTATTATTATATATTAAATTTTATAAACTTAATATATATTAAATTTTATAATACTATTATCTTATATTATTGGTAAATATAATTGTAAATATATAAATAATTATATATAGATGTGAAAAAAATATATAAACTTCATATATATAAAAATAAAGATTAACATATATATAAAAAAACTATTATTCTTGATGATGATGATGATGATTAACGTCCACTAACACTGAATTGGTCTATCGGACCTTAAGAGGGTAAGTGATTACTTGTGATTCTTTAGAATTTTGTTTTTGTGCTCGAAAAGCATTAAGAGAAGCTTTCCAACATCACCATACTTTTGTTGAGTTAAGATGTTAGGAAGGTTGGTAGTGTGATAAATATTTTGAAAATGAGATCTAATATGTGTGTAGGCTGGAGAATCTAAGAGAAAGTATTTTTCATCTTCAACCTTCTTAGTGTCACAAAGGTGACACACTCTTTCATCCCATGGCGTTTTAGGAATTGACCAACGCCCAGTTTCACTATGGAGCTCGTGAGAATTTGTTTTTATCTTAGCAATGCTTATTTTTTTCTTTACACTTGGCAAAACATATAGATAATTTTGATCTTTTAGATTAGGGTTGATTACATCTTTATAATACCTTAATTTTAGGTTTTCCTCTAACTCTTTATCACACCACATTTTCTCTTTAAATTTTGATTTGACGTTTTTTTTAATAGTATCTTTTTTCTACAAAATGGTTCTTCCATGATTCCCCAATAGTTTAGCCAAGATCGGGCGTCTTTATGCCATCCTCACTTGAGTCAATGGTGGTTATTTAGGTAGCCTCTTGTCTTCCATGTTGTTTAACTTATTCTTATAAGATAAAATCTTATAATAAATAAGATTTTATCTTTAAATTTTTATGTTTGTAGTACTAAATATTATATATTAAATTTATATATTTTAAATACAAATATATACATATTTATATATATGGAAGAACAATATAAACATATTTATATATATAGAAGAACAATATAAACTTTATAAATATAAGTATATAAAAAATAGAGGAAACATATAAACTTAAAATATGTATTTAGAGACATGTATCGAGGGAAGATAGATGGTGTTTTAGGGGCTTTATGTAAGGTCTTCGCTTATGTATGGTAGTGGAGAGAAAGGGTTGAGGTAAAAGGTTCCAATGTGCTCAATGAACGGAGTGGCGAACCTCCATGTTTCTATGTTTCCTTTATACAAGTTGAGACACTTTGGGGGCATGAGCCAAACATCACCCAAATAGTGAACCAACTCGGGGCATGAGCCAAACACTCAACTTCAAATACATTTATTTTAATTAAAAGATTTGTATAATCTTAATTAACAACATTAATATGAAACGTCCCTCAAAACTTTTATAATCTCAATTAACAACATTAATATGAAACCTTCTTAATTCCCTTGAATTACTTCGGCATTTCCATTCGCTCGCTTAGGGGTATGCTAGTTTTAAAATGTTTATTGATATTATTGTAAAAGTATTCAAAATTATAAGTATTTGTATATTTTTTAGAAATTGTTGACAACTTTTAGAGTAAAATAATTTTATCCCATAAAATTTGGGTGAATAATTTAAAAATAAAAATAAAAAATAAAATAGCAAATTATTTTTAGAAGAAAACAAAACAAATCATGAAGTTTAGTCTCTAAAGTTTTCCATGACCATAATCCAACCCTAGCTTGGTCATAAATTGTTACCATATAAGACAAAGATTGAAATTCATTATTATTAATTATTTTGTTTTCATATTTAGTAATTTAAATGTAATTAATTATAATTTTTAAATAATAAAATGTATTAAATATAACTATTATGAATTTAATAAACAATTATTATAACTTTATCATTAAAATAAAGGAAAAAATAACCTTTCATAGGAGAAATTTTTCAAATTATTTTTTTCATTTATTAACTAAATCCAATATTTGCATACATTTTAGTATAAAATCAACGAAATACAATACTTGACATATTTTTTAATAGAAGATTCAACTAATACATATTTTTTTTAATAGAAGATTCATAAAGTTAGTAATAGAGTAATAAATTATGAAACCATTTCATCAAAAGTTTATAGATCAAAATTTGTTATTATTATTCTTGATATTTAATATTTTAAATTTAAATAAATAAATTTAGTATTTTTTTAAGCTAAAAAACATCAGGGTATCTTATAATATTAACAAAATGTTATAATCAGACCGGGGGGGCCTGCCAAAAAATGAAACTAGGTTCAGTCCCTGACAAAATATCAATGTTTTTCAAACCAAAAGACACAAATGGATAGAACAAAATAGAGCTATGTCCAGAGTCCTAAATATACTACCTATGGCTATACCATAAGCCAACTCTACTAACCGAGCTTCATCCATAGACAATACCCTAGTATCATAGCTATATTTATCTTAACGATAAGTAAAATGGCATTTGAGTCTGTCGAGGGATGTGCCTTGCTTGATTTGGTGTTGTAATCACTATTAGGTTCCACCGCATCCTTCCGCTCTTCATCCAAGTCAATTGGGTATCTTATCGAACCAAGAAGGCTTGGAGAGCCCTATTTGTCCTTTATATGCCCCAGTTCCCGAGAGGTCAAAGACACCTTAAACTTGATGTCAAACTTTGATTTACAAAACATATCAAAATTTCCCTCTAAAATGCAGACTACATGAAGGATATCGACTTCTTCACTCCTAGTTTTGTGTAACACCTCACCCACCATTTCTTTCACGATTTAGTATGTTTATGTGATTTGGAAGTGATTCATATACCTAGTCTTGAAATAGAAAGGGTCTTCTACCATTCCTCCACCTCCTCCAACACCTCTCTGTATGACATATCCAATCTATGCTCTCAAACCCAACCTTTAACTTATTTAGCTTCCCTCTTCTCCTCCTCATAACAAAACTCCACGAATTTGTTGCCTACCTCCTAGGCTTATCTTGCCACCCAAGTATTGGCTCCATGACACCAGGAAGTGGAAGATTTCTTGTCATGTCACCCCTTGTTAAGCTTTCCCCTTCCTACTCCACTATCGAGCCAACGAAAACACGAACCACCCTGAGACACCACTCCCTCCACAATTATTGACAAGTAGTACTATCATTCTCACCTTATTTCTTGTCGTCCTAGCATCAGGAATCCCTGAGCATGAATCGATATCTCTCCTCGCTGCTTGTTGGGTCTTGCAAGCAACACCTAAATTTTCTAAACCACCCTTCATATCAACTTCTCTACAATACATTGTACACCAATACTTCATCATAGAAGCCTTGTGTGTACTCTCTTCCCACTCGTAGCAATAACGCCTAATACGACTCTCCTCCTCTTTTGTATGCTTCGGCACATTCAGACATGAAAGTTGTGTACCATCTCCTCGCCCTAACCCTCGACATTCAGCTCCTTCGTACCATTGCTACTACATTCACACCTGACTACCAAGTGCTTTCCATCTACGTCAACCTTCCACCATGTGCCCTAAGCACGATTCCAGTCATGTTGGGATACAAAATCATCACGTGGGCTCAGGCCATCCCATTGACATCCACCCCATCCGAGAAAATAAATTTAATATATTATAATAGTTGAATAATATAAATTAACAAAATCTTTGGAAAACTTTAAAAATAATAAAAAATAATAATGTTGATTTTAGTAAGTAATTATATTATAAATTTGTCTTGCAATCTTCTAATAATAACTTTTTTTTAAATAACATTATTATTACATCATCATCATCATTATTAGTGAATAATTATATCAAAATGTTATTATTACAATATATGAAAAAGACAAAATTATTCAAATCACAATCATTTCACTCGTCATATTTATGTATTTTTGTTGCTAAACACATTTAATCAACATATTGTATCTTGTTGGACAAAAAATAATTCACCTTGAAGAATAATTAAACATTATATGGCATTATTGGTTATAATTTTTTGCAATCACAATCCAAATTAAATGATTTCATAAAAGTAAAGTTAAACATTATATGACAATTGTAAATTCAAATGAGTGGTACATCTCAAATTTAATTTAAAAACATAGAAATCATTAATAATGTTAATCATTAGCATACTTATAATACATTTTATAAATCAAACAACAACAACATCAACATGATATGAAAAAAATATATATATATGAGCGATATACATGTCAAATATACATCTCATCAAATCAATAAATATGTCATATATACATCTCAAGTCAAATATAAAACAATCAATATATATGTCAAATAGTACCACTGCTAGCTAGGTCCACCACTAGACCTAGAAGCATCAGTGACTCTGCTACCTGAGGTAGAGGGTCTATCAGTACCTATGTAAAAAAGCAATGACAAAAGCAGTAGACTCTCATATGTCTCTCCACCAGGATCAATTTGTGCGACGCTCGATGTGAACATAGTGTCCACAACATCAATAGTTTGTGACACATGTGAAGGAGGAGGAGGAGGATCAGTGCATGGTGGCACAGGTGGATGAGAATGATAAGTGATGATTATACATTTTCCTTAGGGTTGATCCCACTTACTTGTGACACAATCTTTTTCCCGTTGAATATAGGTGTCATCTTGTTTGTGGTAGAGCCTACCGCTCATGGGCATCCTATATAGCACCTTAATTTGCCTTCTGGTGCCCATGCTAAAGAATTTTCATAGGTTCGGGAGTCTTATTTTAGTCACTCCATGACATTGCGTTGAAACCTCATATTCTTCTCGATCTTTTTCTAGCTATTATCTTTTTATGTTAAGTTGTAATTGCATTGCATGTTTACTACTTGCGCTTTTGAGCTTAACGTCTACTTCAACTTATTGTTTCTTAACCAATTGATTATGCCTTCTCATCAATTTCTAGCCTTGCAAATCTTTGTCTTTGTGGCTTGACACTTTGTATCCCTGGAGGAAACACTCCCTCGAGCGTCCATATCCTGCACATGTTTCCTTGCATTGAGCATAGATATGTTCCTTGCGGTTGGAACTAGTTTGCTTGCTTCCAATTCTTGTTTCCTCCGCTGTCCTTTATCATTATTATTTTTTTAGGCTTTCTATTGTGAAAAAGACAAAAAAAAACAAATAATAAAAAAAATAGCATGGGAAAGAGTCTTCTCTTTAGTTTTTGGCAGCAATCGAGTCTCCCTTAAACAAAGCATATAATTTTGAGTCTATTTTTCAACAATTTGGGTTTAGTTTGGCTTTAGGAAACTGAACCGGTTACATAGAGTTTTTTTCACTCCTCCGACTAGTTATTCTTCCAGTCACTATGCAGAGTCTTTGATGCCTCATGTATCATAGACTTGTGTTGTCATTCATTCTTCATTCCATGCTACCTAAGTCACTCCATTGTGTTGTGATTTTGTTCAAGGGAAGTTTTAACTTGTGTCGGTCATTATTCATAATTCCTGACTTTGCAAGTCAACCTTCCTGTATTTCAAGTACTTATCATAATCATAAGCATCTTTGTCCTATACTTGTGCTAGTATTGAAGGTCCTCATTGAATTCTTGATGTTAGGTAAGCTCTTATTGACTACGACACATTTCATTGAGAGTTTGATCTAGAATTGCATCGTGGCACTATTTGCATCATTGATAGGTGATCTTGTGCTCAGTAGATGACATTCCATCATTGGTCATTGACTGAGTTTTTCACTTGTGTTCAATGGAAAGAACATTATTCACACATTGGGATTCGTGTAGTACCTTGGATTCCATTTGTCCACATTGGTGGTTTCCTCGCCTTTGTTAACAATTTTCATTATTGGTTGATATTCAAAGAGTCACTTTCATGCACTATTCCATATGATGCACATGAGAGAAGTACTTGGTGGTGGGTCCTTTCAATCTTTTTGTCTGAGTTCTTCCAAATATTATGGCTTCTATTGTTCCTTGTGTTGGATGATGGGGGATGCCTTAATGCCCTCCTTCCAGCATATCTCTTCCTATCAACTTCAACACATTTTTCTCTGGGATAGGGATCTAGAGTATTTATTAGTACCTTGGAGATTGTAGTCATTAGTGCCAGGTTCACTCACTATTCTATCAATCAATGCCCCTTGATTGATAGATTCTACAAGTGTTCGACGTTGTTCCTTTATTCACACTTGCTAGAATGTACTAGGTACCTTAACACCCATTATCATTATCAATGGGTTGTCTCATGTTTGTTAATAATATACATCAATGATAGGTAATCACACATTGTCTCATTGTGTTTGAATTCAACACATCTATTCGCATAGTGTAGACTCATACTATCGACGGTTGATTTGAATACCTCGAGTATGTAGTAGCATCACCTCTTTTATGTTGTTGCTCAAGTTGAGTTGGATAGTATTTTTGGACAGTTGGTTGTCATTGATCTCAACAAATGTGATGGGTGTATTTGGAGAAGTATCCAAAGTGGCCCCCTTATGGCGTAGCTCTAAGCATCGCCCTCATGAAAGACGCTTTGAAGAAGTCTACAAGAAGCCCCAGAGGTGTGGTCATGAAGCCCAAAGTTGTTTGAGGAATAAGAACATGAACGACAGTGTAAATGCAGGTAACACACTCATAGATGGATAGTCCTTGTCATATTGTTACCAACAGTAGGTGGTACGTCACATAGTTCCTCACGGTTGGGGATTTATGAGGTCATGAAGTTGGAAGCCCCGAAGAATGGTTAAGAAGCCCCTAAACAGTTATAAGTCATTAACTAAAGAGTAAAGTGGTTGCAACAAGAAGTCCTTAGGTTAAGGAAAGAAGTCACATGGACAAGTATAAATACACTTCAAGAAGCCTCTCATTCTTACGCACACAAGTTCAATGATCATCTATCTTTCGAGTGATATTTTGGTTTATCTTTTCGTAGCATATTTGAGGTAGTGAAGTATGAGGTAGTGAATTCCGAGGTAGCAAAGCGAAGTGAAGGAAAAGTCTGCAAACTATCATTATGAGGTTATCTATGGGTCATAGTGGAGTAGGGTGCGAACATTTGTAGGTCACAGTGGAGCAAAGCATAAACATTCACGGGTTTATAGTGCACATGTCATGGATTTTTGAAAATATCATGAAGAAGATGTTATATTTGATTTGTTGAAGATGATATGCACCAGGTTGGTCTGTTGATTTGAGATGGTATGCATCAAGTTTCATCACGAGTAAAGGTATGTCTTTATGTATTTGATGCATGGATGGTTTGGTACATGCTTAAGGCATGTCTTGGAGGCCTTTTGGTACATGGTTGCATATCATGGTGAGGTTCATGTCTTGGTGATATTGATACATGCTTGAGACATATCCTTGGTTCATTGCATATGGTTGTTATGGTTCATTTTTAGAGGTACATCTTTGTGATATTGGCATATACTTGAGGCATATCTTATGGCACATGGAATGATACATGCTTGAGGTACACCTTGGTGATGTTATGGTACAATTATTAGAGACATATCTTAGCTATCTTGGTATTTGGTTTGGTATATGTCATGGTGATAATATCACATGCCTGAGGCACTTCATTGATGATATCCTATTGTAGATGGTGGAATATATGTGAGGAAAATTCCTTGGTGCTTGGTTGAGGCACATTATTTGGTGTTTGGTTGAGGCACAATAATTGGTACAAGTTTTGGTACACGGTATGGTACAGGTTTGATGCATGGTTGATACAGGTTGATGTACATGGTTTGGTACAGGTTTTGGTACATGGTTGATGTACATTGTATGGTGATGGTTTTGGTATCCATGTGAGTGGATCTGATTGATGATGATATATCAGTGACGGTGATAGGGGCAGTGGCAAGTTGGATGATCGATTGGACATAGTGATAGTGATTGGTTGATGTGATAGTGACAGTGATAGGTTAGATGACAAGTTGATGAGACAGTGGCAGTCGTAGTATCAGTGGTAGTGACAGGTTGATTCTACACTTATATTTCAGGGTGACAGGATGAGGCAAGGAAAGGGGGTTGTAGCCTCCTTCTAGTTGGTGCCGAAGAATTCAGGGAGTTGTATCTTCCTTCAAGTTGTTGCATGTAATCAGGGGGTCCTAGCCTCCTTTCAGTTGGTGTCAGAGAACACATGGAGTTGGTGCTTCCTTCAGGTTGGTGCCTGTCAATCAGGGGGTCATAGCCTCCTTCCAATTGCAACTGGAGAATTCATAGAGTAGTAGCTTCTTTCAAGTTGGAGCTTGTAAATAGGGGGTTGGTGCCTCCTTCCAGTTGGTGTTGGAGAATTGGGAAG
>ML803062.1:376950-391417 GCA_009831015.1 Picea engelmannii
CCGATGAGCTATTACACTAAGAGGTTTCTCCAAGTAATATGCCCATTATGACCTTCTTAGTGAATTTAATTAAGATATGACCCATAATAACTCAAAATTACGGAAATCGTCGGAATGCAACGGAACCAAAGCCCAGCTATGCGAAATGGATCATGATGATGAACGATACAAGTCGGGCCCAAATAAACACCTCAATATCTCTCGAACTCTCTGTCACCCCTATCTAGCTACTCAGGTAGGCATAACACTCTGAAATGTTGCAATGTTATAATGTCCAAAAATGGGGACATTACAGTCCTCCCTGCTGGAATATTGCTTGTCCTCGAGCAATAACTGAATCCAACTACATATGATACCGAGGTCCCATATCCACCTGTGTGACACAAGGTAGATTCCCCTCAATATGTGGTCTCTCTAAGTGCTCATCACGCATGACACCCACATGCTCCCGCTGAGTAGAATGATCAATGGCCAAAGAATCTCAATCAACTCCCCGAGCAACCACTCTACTCGAAACTCAACTGCATCAAACGTTGAACTACCAAGCACTCCAATCCCTGGGTCCCATATCAAAATGTGAACTACAATGCCCTGTGGAGTATAGTTTTGTAACATATCAACACCATGAGTCTCCTGCAAATAACACATGGCCTCAATCCAAAATGGGTCTATCCTATCAGACCA
The DNA here is from genome assembly GCA_009831015.1 of Picea engelmannii. Lineage (NCBI taxonomy): Eukaryota > Viridiplantae > Streptophyta > Pinopsida > Pinales > Pinaceae > Picea > Picea engelmannii. The sequence continues at coordinate 377,635 of ML803062.1, forward strand.
TACCAAACTCAACACGGCCCCCACTGACTGAACATGTTGTTGCCATAGTGAGGTACTACAAGACCTCAATGAATCACCATCCAATGACGTGCTCTCCCCAATAATGAAACTCAATGGGAAAGCAAAGTGACTTCCCCCTGCAAATGTCTGCTCATCTCCATCAGTCAATGAAATGCCCAGCCCTGTAATCCTAGGGTCCCATGCTAGTCCCTGACAGGGACCATCATGTTGATGCTGCTCTACTCTGATCATGACTGTCTGCTCAAAGTATCCATACTGGACCCTCCACTCCTGGATCCTCATAAGATGAAACAAACTTTTGACCCCATGGACTCCTGGATCCCATGTCAAATTTGCAAGTTCATCACTTCAAATTCCCACTAACTATTGATGTGCCCTACTGGTAACTGTCGAAATCCCTCCACCCCCATCCAAATGAGAGTCTGAATATGTAGCAACCTCTAAGATATCCTCTGTCCCATGGCCTAGGATACTCTCCATCACTCCTAGGGCCTCCACTTTCTTCCCCTCGTGACCCACCCCTATCTTGTTGTATGCGATCAAGACACTCATGTCATGTGGTCTCAGCCTACCAATTCTCCATGTCCCCTGCCACTGTCTAGCTCCCCCTGCGTTGTTGTCAATGATAAAAGTATCGAGAAAGGCTACCATAAATATCTGCAACCAAATGTAGGACTGGAAAGTATCATATGCTTTGGTCAATCCCAAGGACTTGACCAAAAGCTTGTCCACCAGCACCCATGGTAAATAATCACCTGTCCTCATCACCGAACACCAACCATCGGGTACAACAATAGGTATCTCCACAAACTGAGGGTCAATCATTCTCCATCCATCATCACTCACGCAATTGCTTCTACGATGAAGGTGATCTCCCATATCTGTATACTGCTGCAAGGGAGAGGAATCTCCATGCTCTGCTAAGTACATCTCCTCCCTGCAATCCAGTGCATCCCCATGAATCCCACTGTACACATCTGTATGTCTCTATGAACTACCACTCATCACTATATGCCCCTGCATACTCATGTGATCTCCTGTATACACCTGCAACATCATGGATCCTGGGTGTACTGCTAGGTCATCCTCTACATGAAGGTCAACCAATCCTAGAACACAAATGGAACTGTCCTCATAACTGCCCCTGGCTTTGGAATCCCCATGTGTATGTGTGTGCCCAACTGTCTCAACACCCCTCATGAAGGGTGGTCCCTGTGACCTATGGACATCCTCCTGCATCTCTGGATCATATCTCTCCATACTCATCAGTGATCCTGGGTACTCCTCATGCTCCTCCCTCAACTAGTGCTCCACTGCTAAACCACCAACATCCTCTCGCAATGTGGCTGAGGGATATATCTGACTCTCTGTTGAAATAGATGTAGTGGTTCTCTGTCTAATTTCCTCAAGGAGCTCCTCTGATCGGGACTCTGATTCCTGAAGGGTTGTCTGTGTGCCTTCCAAGAATCTTTGTGTGCTCACCAAGTCATGAGTGAGTCAGTCCACCTCAACCTCATGCTCCCTCAGTGCCCTGTGATACATCTCGCCAACCACCAATAGGTAATCCATATCCCTCAACAACTGCTGGTAGTCGGCCCTCATCACAATCACTCTCTCCCTGAGTGTATGGAAATCATCAATGACAAGTCCCACATCTGAACTATCTTGTGCCATCGAGGCCCTCCAACAATAATCTGCCACCAATGCATGTGTATCATCAATGCATCTAGTGGTTGCCATGATCATCTCCTCACTGACTCTCAAATGTCCTGCCAAGTGTCATGACTCCTGGTCACAATCCTGTTGAGGTGTTACCTCATGCCTCTCACTGGTAGTGTCAACAATGGAATCCCCAACAACACACTCCTCAAAATATAAGGCACTGAACTGCTCACTATCCCCTGTGCTACTGAGTCCTCCTGTATGCCACTGCATGCCATCACCAATTGCCACCCATATCTGAATCACACCATATCCTATATGGGCAGTTGTATCCTCATGTGCACTCACCCTACTAATATCATTTGCACCTGCATCCCATACAGATGTGTCCAGACACGTGCTATGGTCATCTCGACCAATAAGGAGTGCATCCTCATCACTGTAGATCGATCCTGGGAGTAAGTGTCCCAACAAGTTGTCAGTCTCCACAACCTAATCCATCAATGGAATCTCCAAGAGTGGTGACTCACTCTCCTCATACTGATAGGTATCTGTAAGGTCAACTATCTCCAAGCCATACCTCTCCTCCTAGGTCTGCAGATCCATATGTTCCTTGTGTACAATCCCCACACAAGGCTCCTCTACCATATCAGGAATGCTACTGATATCCTCATGTGTCGTGGCTAGCATAGGTGATTGAGAAGATGAAAAATGTGGCTCACTCCTCATAGGAAACTCATCATCCTCCATACATGACTGCCTGGAAGCCATGTCTACACCCATAGGTAGGTCATCCAACCTTCTAATCTCATCATGTCTAAGTGCTGACACATATGAAGCCTCACAAGTGTCACCACTATGTTGAAGTATTGAATCCTCAACATTGCCTGACGGGGAAGATGCAGGACATGCGTTATCATCCTGTCCATCCAACTGTCCCTCAAATGCACAAGAGTCACTAGCCGTCGTCTCGATCATCCAGTTGAGCTTGTAGTACATTTCTAGCTTTTGTACCCCATCTCTGTCAGTGCATTTGGATGATCCATCAAAAGAAGGTATGGTGAGTTTACCAACTTTCCGGATGAAATCTATGTTATGCCCCTGTTGATGTTGTTGTCCTCCTCTCTGAGGTTCTCTGGGATGGTTCATGCCCCTAAGTCCATAGTACTCGACCAGTGTCATGTCATGATGGAAGTCACGGCCCAACGCTGCATACTCCCTCTTGTACTCCGCAATGTCTTTCGCATGAGTGGGCAACCTCTATGCTAACGGATGATGTGTTGTTGTTGGTGGTGCCCTATGAAAATTAGGGAACCATGGTCTGGGATCCTACTCGAAGATGTGTATGTGCGAGTAGGTTTCTAGGGTCTACTGCCTGCCCTCGAGTTCCCCTGTGTTGCATGTGGGGCTTGTGTGCCCAAAATGTCCACCATAGCCAATCTCTCAGCCACCTGAGCCAAAGACTAAGACATATTCCACTGACTAGCTAACATATCACTGATAACCTACATGAAGGCTGCCTCTGGTTCGATGGGTGCCTTACCAGTGCCCTCTGGCCTCTCATATATGTCTCCCCACATCCTCTTTGCCTTCTGGGTCACTCGCGGAACTCAACGACTTTAGTCACAGGCTGTCAGGACTAGAGCTCTGATACCACTGAAATATCCTTGATCCCGTTGATCAAGATATTTGCTACTGATCTATTATAATGTCTTGCAGATCTGATACATTGGGGGTTTCTGGATGCATTTCAGTTGTATGTTTGAGATCTTGATGGTTATTGCAGGTGCATGCGGGTTATTACATGTGCATGTTGCATATTTATGGTTTAAATAACATATAAAGGATGCATGCAGAAGTAAAGAACATCAACTGCCCAATATCATGTATTATACGGTTCAAGCATGGAAATACAATAGCCTACTGGAAATATAGAATATAAACGTCAGCCAAATCTCATGGATCAACACTGGAATACAATCAAATAACATAAAAATACCCGTGATCAGAAGATGATAGCAGATCCGATGCATGCACAGATAGATTAGCGAAAATATGCGATTCCGGAGAAGTACGGTAACCGCTACCAGCTGGAAAACTCGTCCGAGAGTTCAGACCGTCGGAATACGCTGGAAACTGCTCCAAAAGAAGCGCCCTGGCCTCTAGACTGAAATGGGTGAGTGTTGGATCTCGAATCTGGTCTCTGAGGCACTGGATCTAGACCCCTAGGGGGTTTGCGCACCTCTTAGGGACACTGGATGCACCCCAAAGGATTCCACCAACGAAATTTGTTGCTATATGGCTCAAAACGATCGTCTCGCCAAATAAGGAAATGGGTCGGAAGGATTTGCCCAGAGTTGCTCTGATACTCTTCATGCAACACCAAATGTTTGTCCGGAAGAGTTGCGCCTTAAATGGTTGAATGAGTCGATCTGCAAGATTCCACCATCAAAATCTGACGATAGATGGCTCAATAGAAGCGCCCTAGCTGGATCTCAAATGGGTTGGAAGGAAACTGCAAACTGGATACATATCTCGTGTAGCTCTCCAAACCCTCAAACTGACTTGCGCCCTCACTAGCTGAGTTGCGCACTCTGCAATGGATACTCCTAAAAAGTACGATGAAATACCTGGATGGTATCTCCGATGGGCTAGGGTGTGTCTTTCAACACCGAAACTGATCAATGGCGGTGGTTTCCTCCAGAAATCCACAAAACAGTAAGGTCGGCTCTCCTCTTCCTCCTCTGGGAACTCTCAACATCAAATCATAACAATGCATAATGAATTAGGTTGCTTTACCCTTCCTTTATAGCTTCCTGAAACCCTAATTTGTTGTTGACCTTTTCCCTCCAAGTGACTTTTACTTTATTTTATTATTCCTTGATTATATCACTTAATTAATTAATTAATTAACCATTTTGCGTGTAAAAAGTGATTTATCCATCCTGATGGCTTCTCCGGCCACTGAAAGTCACTTCTCATCATCTTATCCTGTAATGCTCTTCCTCTCGATTCCGATGAGCTATTACACTAAAAGGTTTCTCCAAGTAATATGCCCATTATGACCTTCTTAGTGAATTTAATTAAGATATGACCCATAATAACTCAAAATTACAGAAATCGTCGGAATGCAACGGAACCAAAGCCCAACTGTGTTGAATGGATCATGATGATGAACGATACAAGTCGGGCCCAAATAAACCCCTCAATATCTCTCGAACTCTCTGTCACCCCTATCTAGCTACTGAGGTAGGCATAACACTCTGAAATGTTGCAATGTTATAATGTCCAAAAATGGGGACATTACAGACCTCAGCTACTAATAGCTAAAATAAAAATCTAGAAATAAGGAAAAATTTGGTAAATACCCTAGAATACTATTATTATTAATAAATCCTATAATGGTTATTTGATTGTATTAATAAACCCTAAAAAAGTTATTAATAATAATAAACCCTATGATGGTTATAAAAATAATGAATCTTATAATGATTATTAATCATAATTATTATTAATAGACCTTATCATTAATAATATATGTAATACCCCTAGGATGAACCCCAATTGTAATGTAAATGTAATTGTATATATAGGTCGGTGAGGTGTGGCGTGCAAGTTTTGGGTATAGTTAAGTGCACACAAACCAAGTAAAGAGTGTGCACCCATTTCATAGCTTTGTGCACACTCAAGTAAGTGCGTGAGGATTGTCGTGTGTGCGAACCAAGGGAAGAGTGCAGGTTGTTTCATAACTTTGCGTGCACCTCGGTAAGTGCATGAGGGTCGCTTCAAAGTGCACACCAAACCATGTATGTAGCCAATATATTTTGGGGCCAAAGAGCTTTTGTACATATGTATATGGAGGACAAAGTGCATGTGGGGTTATTAGGCCTGGAGAGCCTGGATTGCAACAAAATCCAGTGCGCCTATTTTTGTAAAATGTAATTGCGATCAAATATTAATAAAACATATCACTACGCGTAGACCAATCAAACAATAAGAGACTGGGGGCTTAAAACTCCACTATAATGGGAAAGGGGTGTGAAGCTTAAAGGGAATATTTTAATAATATTTCCAAAAGTATATTTATGAGATATGCACTTATCCTAAGTTCCTAAGGAATGGGAACGGGTCACCAAGTGGAGCTAAGTTAGCTCTTAAGGTGACAAGTGTCTAGTTATAATCATGCAAATATATTGTTGGGCTTGAGTGTATTTCGGGGATTATTCGCTCATTCCTTAATCATGCAAACCAACTTTCCTCTGGAAAGCATCTGTATCTGGCTGTAACTTGTTGCCATCACATAACCATGTGCTTGGGAAGACCCATGTTTGTCAAAGAAGCAGGTTGTCAAGCCCGTGAGCATTCTCTCCAGGTGAGATATCTTTTGGGAATTGTTTTCCCAAGGTGCATAATTGCAGTTACAGGGCTCTGAGACTTCCTATCTGACTTGTTGTTGAAGCCTTGGAAGGGAAGTGGGGCAGACAAAGGATTGTTGAGCAGAGAAGGGGCACATTTCTTATGGTGGGACATGCATGTGGGGAATGAGGGACTGTAGTTTGTTTGTTGGGGTTGGCACCTTTGTCTAAGTGTTTTGAATGTGAATAGACCTTAGCTTAGCTTAAGAATCCTTTGCCCGAGTGGAGTTTTAGCCCCCGACCGGGGGTGACTTGATGCTGAGAGTTTATGAGCGACAAATTCTATGGCTGGGAGGAACGTCTGAGGTCTGTGCACAGTTGGTGGATTACAACAAAAGATGAGTGTCTTCTTATGTGTATTATTCTCCGAGTAATGTGCATATACATGTTAAATATATTATGTGATATAGTTGTATATATATTGTAGAACTGCATGTTTGTTGCATATGCAGGGCGTGGACTATGACAAGTTTATATGTGTTTATATATCGTTCAATTTGTGATTGCTTATACCATTGTTGTTTATGGAATTCATACATAATTATGTTTGTTTGTGCATATATTGTTAGTTCTACATAACTGTTACATATGTAGAGTATGGTAGTTATTAATTGTTTCCTGCTAGATAATTATGTGGTAACGGTTATGGAATTATGAGGCAAGGCTTGAATCATCGTGCGCGCACAAAGTGGTATTAGTTTGTGTGCGCGAATGGGATAGATCCCACACGTGGCATATGAATAGTTTCATGCGTAGTTGTATTATGAGTTCTTTCCGCTATTATAGTCGTTATATTGTTAAGTAACTTCAATAGTAATTGTACAGGTTCTAGCACAAAGCTAGAAATGTCGTGCATGATGAGGAATAGTCGACATGGCCGACCCAATGATGGTTGACCATGCAGATTTGCTAAGACACAGTTGTTGCGTACGAGATCGGTTGCGCACACTAGGAAAACATAGCGACGCGTAGCACAAGACTAGTCGTCCACATTGTTGGTTTCAATGAGTTGCTTTCGCAGAAGAGATAATTGATATCAGAGCTTTATATAACAAAGTTGTGGTGGTGGAGAGTTTACAATGTGGTAACAAGACTCAACTAGGAGACTGGATATATCACAACGTGGCATCATAGCTCAAATTTTGATGTGACTTATCCTTTGAGCAGAGTTGGGGACGTTGCAGAGTGGTAACAGAGCTCTTGGTTCAACAATGGACTTGTATGGGCCACGGATCCACATGAAGTTGGCGAGGTGGGCATTTTTTTTATGATGGTCGTGGGGTCGCAAGCTAAAAATATGGAAAAATCAGCTGAGTGAAGAAAGGACTTGTGTGCGCTAAGTATTGGTATGCAATGTGTGCGTACTAAATTTTGGCACTGCGTGGTGCATGACTTATGGTGCGCGAAAGATATCATTGCGTGGAGTGTACGCACTGAATATTGGAACTGTGGGGTATAAAACTAGTGGGGCACACGTAATATGGGAGTGCATTACATGTGTGATGAATATGGACGCCATGCAAAATTTATGGGTGTGTGCATAATAATAGTGTGCAAGGCGTGCACATTGAATACTAGTGATGCACAATGAGCGTACATTGATTATGAACACCACACAAAGCATAATTAATGGCGCACAATGCATGTGCATGGAATATTGGCATTGCATGGGGCAAGATTGGAGATGTGCATTGAGTATTGGGTGCAAAAGGGTGCGTGGTGAATGTTGGTGCGACGTAGAGCAGAGTTGTAATTTGTGTGGAATATTGGTGTGCGACACACAATTTGTGTGCACTAGATAATGATGCACATAACCCAAAAGTTGAGTGTGTTAAATATTAGTGTCGATATAAAAGTTGTGCACACTGAATATTGGTGCGTTGTATGCGTGCTTGGTATTGAATGTATAGAACATGCACATGTGATGGATATGGGTGTATAACACAAAATTTGTATACACGTGAGCTTTGAAAGAAATAAAAGGAGAGAAAAGAGGAGGCCAAATCCTAGATAGAGGAGTCCAAATATTCGCCCAAAATTTTGAATTAGGTTGTTAAATTCACCAGGAATCAGAAGAAAGGATTCAGATACACTTATGGAACAGAATGTGCATAATATTTATGGTTTTCATAAATTATATAGTCTAACAAATCTTGTTGTCTTGCAGAGTTAACAACAATTTGATCAACCAAGATCAACACATAGATAGGAAGCATGGAAGATGCACAAATAACTACACCGATGAAGATGAGGTTAGAAGGATATATGAAAATTTAGGGGATGAGGGTACAGATTCAAATGGACATGGAGAAGCCAACGAAGAAAGCATGAATTTGGTGAAGACCATAAAAAGTTTGCGAAATGATGTCTAAAGTTACAAAGTTGATAATGATAGGCTTATGAAAGCTAAGGAGGAACACGATGACTTCAACATCAAGTTGCCACAAAGCTTGGACAAAAATAAGAAAAAGATGGATAAGGAGACCGAGTCAAGCAAATCGAGGAGACATAGGTCTCATGATGAGAGAAGAAAAACAAGAAGTGTTGACAGGCATCACCATCACCCTCCAAGACATTCAGTTGGGAGAGCACGCAGTAGTTCAAGCCCATCTCTTGTCAAGAAGCATAAGAGGAGGTCTGGGGTGGATGAGTTACAATGAGAAATGAATAAGATTAAGCCTCCTACTTTTGATGGTGAGCACAAGAAGGATGAGGATGCATAGACTTGGTTGTTGGGCCTGAGAAAGTATTTTCAGTTACATAATTACTCTTCATAGGCAGAAGGGAGAATTTTCATCTACCAACTCAAGGGAAAAGCATCAATGTGGTGGGACTAGTTTGTGCAAGTACAACACATTGATGAGAGAAATGTTACTCAGAGGGATTTGAGGAGGTATTTTCAAAAGAAATGATTAACCAAATGTTACTATGATAGGAAAATGGAGTTATTTGAACTCAAGCTTGGAAGTATGACCATAGATGAGTATGAGAGGAGATTTTTAGAGATATTGAAGTATGTTTATTTCATCAAGGATGCACATGTTAAGATTTAGAGGTACTTGAGTGGGCCATCATCATTTATCAGTGATAAGATATAGTATGATGATCCCAAGACATTGAAGGAAACTATAAGCAGAGCCAAGTGTCTTTGTGATCAACATATAGGAGGACCCACTTACCAAAAGGCTTGGGAAGACAAGAAGAAAGGAAAGATGGAGCAAAGAAAGAAGGGGGGCAAGCCACCATTCTTCAGAAATAATTTTCAAGGACAACCAACTCCCAAGGAGCCCAGAATTACAGAGGCAATGGGGCAAAGACCAAGGCAACAACCAATGAAGTGTTGTGGTTGTGAGGGAGATAATATGTACAAATATTATCTTCATAGAGGTGAAAAAGTGAGGACTCTTCACAATATACAACACGTTGATACAATGGAGGACATGGGCATAAATGTACCTAGGATCTATGTATCCCGAGATAACAAGCAAGTTGAGTTTCATTCACATATGATTGAATTGGAAGGTAAGATCAACAACCAACCCATTGATATTTTAATTGATTAGGGAGATAGTCATAGTTATCCAGATCCTAAGATGGTGGAAAGATTCTAATTACCAAAAAACAAGCTGGGGAAACCTTGGTCAATACAACTAACTACATGAGAAAAAAGGAAAATTAATGAGATGGTTAAGCCATGTCCAATGGACATGAATGGACTGAAAACAAACGTATGGATTGGTTGGACATGCATCATGTTGTCCTAGATTGTTACAATAAAGCATTTATTTGCTTAGATAAGAAAGGGAACTTGAGGACAATTCAAGATATTCCGAGGGCAATAACTATCCGAGAAGTTTCAACCTTACAACTGAAGAAAAGATCCAGGAAAGGCTACTAGCTATTTGCAGTGCATATGGAGGAGGCACCCAAGGATAAAGTGCCAAATATTGAATATTATGCAGTCCTAAAGGAGTTTGAAGATGTATTTAGAGAAATATTGGGATTGTCACCCAAGAGAGATATTGATTTCTCTATAAATCTAATGCTTGGAGCAGCCCTAGTATCCAAGACTCCTTATAGGATGAGTACACCAGAAATGAAAGAATTGCAAATGAAACTTAAATAACTTCTAAAGAAGGGGTATATACGCCCAAGTGTATCATATTGGGGTGCCCCAGTATTATTTGTGAAGAAAAAGGATGGAACGTTGAGACTTTGCATTTATTTCAGGCAGTGGAATAAGGTAACAATGAAGAACAAGTATCCTTTGCCAATGATAGATGACCTATTTGATCAGTTGAAGGATGCAAAAATATTATCTATGATTGACCTTAGATCAAGCTATCACCAGGTAAGAATTAAAGAGGAAAACATAAGCAAGACAACCTTCAGGATCAACTATGGCCATTATGAGTTTACAATAGTGCCATTTGGGTTGTTAAGTGCACCAGTTGTCTTCATGTGTTTAATGAATGGTATTTTCAGAGAAAACTTAGATAAGTTTGTCATTGTATTTTTGGATGACATACTTATTTACTCAAATTCTAAAGAAGAACATGAGCAACACTTGATGATGGTGTTGCAAGTATTGAGAGAACATCAATTGTATGCAAAGTTGAGCAAGTGCTCATTCTACCAGAGGCAAATTCATTATTTGGGTCATATCGTTTCAAAGGAGGGGATAGCAGTGGACCCAGAGAAGATAAAATCCATTGAAGGATGGCCAACACCAAATAATGTCACAAAGGTGAGATCTTTCATGGGAATTGCATGGTACTATAGAAGGTTTATTAAAGGCTTATCAAAGATTGCAAACCCAATCACATCCTTGCAAAATAAAGGTGTGAGACTTGAGTGGACTTCTGATAGTAAAAGGAGTTTCCAACACTTGAAGAGTTTGTTGACAAGTGCACCAATTTTAAGAATTGTTGATATTAATGAAGACTTTGTTGTGTGTACTGATGCATGCAAGGAAGGGCTTGGTGGAGTCCTTAGTCAGAATGAGCATGTGGTGTACTACAAATCAAGGAAATTAAACTAGCATGAAAGGCACTATGCTAGTCATGATTTGGAATTGGCAACCATAGTGCATGCCTTGAAAATGTGGAGGCACTACCTCATGGGAAGAAGATTTGAGTTGAGGACAGACCACAGTCGTCTGAAATATTTGTTTGTACAACCAACTCTAAATGTCAGGAAAAACAAGTGGTTAGAATTCCTCAGTGAGTATGACTTTGATATAAATCATATCAAGGGTAAAGAAAACACGATGGTTGATGCTCTCAGCAGGAGAGTACATGAGATGCATGTTATAGCCATTAGCATGTACAAATCAGATTTGAAGGACAAAATTGTAGAAGCTGCAAAATCATATCAACACTATGTGGAAATGAAGACAAAGGTACAACAAGGTATTTTGCAATAGACCATTGACAAGTTTAAGTTTAAAGAGGATGAAATCCTCATGTACATAAGCAAAATTTATGTGCTAAACTCTCAAGAATTGAAAAACTTGATATTAAAAGAAATGCATAATGTGCCTTGTGTTGGGCACCCAGGCTACCAAAACACAGTTGCAGTTGTCAAGAAACAATACTATTGGCCAGGTATGAAGAAAGAAGTTGTTGATTTTATTGCCAGGTGTTTGGAATGTCAAAAAGTTAAGGCTGAGCACAGACACCCAACTAGTTTGCTACAACCATTACCCATTCCGGAGTGGAAATGGAAAGTTGTCACAATGGATTTCATCACTAAGCTGCCCAGAACAACCAGGCAACATGATTCCATCATGGTAGTGGCAGACAAGCTTACCAAAACTGCCCACTTTATTCCAGTAAAACTTGTGCACAAGGCATCTAACATTGTTGATATTTATATGAGGGAAATTGCTAGGCTTCATGGTGTGCCTAAGACAACTGTGTCTGATAGAGATCCCAAGTTCACATCAATTTTTTGGAAGGGATTATTTAAAGGATTTGGGACAAATCTGAATTTTAGCACAACCTATCATCCAGAGACAGATGAGAAAACAAAAGGGGTAAATCAAGTGATAGAAGATATGCTATGAATGTATGTGATGGACAAACCAATGTAGTGGAAAAAATATTTACATTTGGTTGAGTTTGCGTATAACAATGGGTATCAAGCATCACTAAAGATGAGCCCAATTAAGGCACTTTATGCCAGAAGGTGCAATACACCAGTGAGTTGAGACAACCCAACAGATAGAATAATGGTTGGGCCAAATTTACTCAGGGAAATGGAAGAGCAGATGGTGAAAATAAAACAAAATTTAAAGGTTGCCCATGACAAGAAGAAAATGTATGCAGATAAATGCATAACTCACAGAGAATTTAAAGTGGGTGACCACATGTTTTTGAAAGTGAAAGCTAGGAAGAGTTCACTTAAGTTGGGAAATTGTTCAAAGTTGACAACACGTTATTGTGGGCCATTTGAAATCCTACAGAGGATTGGTCCCGTCGAACGCATGTTTGCATTGTTTGCATCCATATGCATTCATGATGTGTTTCATGCATCTTTACTTAAAAAGTATGTGTCTGATGCTAATCATGTAATTGATTGGAATATGATTCAAGTGGAGCAAGAAGGCGACTTCCGAGTTCAGTCGGTGTGCATATTGGACCGGAAAGTCAAGCTACTCCAAAATAGAGCAATAGGACTAGTAAAGGTCTAGTGGACCTGTTACGGTCCCGAGGATGCAACTTGGGAGCATGAGGATGTTACGCGCACAGAGTACCCGTATCTTTTTTGAAGACTTTTTAAATTTTAATTGTACATAATACACCGAGGACAATGCATAAATAAGAGGGAGGGGAATGTAATACCCCTAGGCTAAACTCCAAATGTACTATAAATGTAATTGTATATATAAACCAGTAAGCCACGGCGTAGAATTTTTGGGTACAATTATGCGCACGTGAACCAAGGAAAGAGTGTGCACCTATTTCATAGCTTTGTGCGCACCTGAGTAAGTGCGCACAAACCAAGGGAAGAGTGCGCGTTGATTCATAGCTTTGCACACACCTGGGTAAGTGCGCGGAGATAGCTTCAAAGTGCGCACCAGACCGTGTATGTAGCAATGATATTTTGGAGTCGAAGAGCCTTTGTATATATGTATATTGATGCTAGAGTGCCTACAGGGTTATTAGGCTTGGAGAGCCTGGATTGCGACAAAGGCCAGTGCACCTATTTTTGTAAACTGTAATTGCAATAAGGTATTAATAATACATATCACTACATGCAAAACAATCATAGGAAAATATATGGGGGGCTTTGTTGAAATAATGTAACTGCGAAGAGCATTCTTATTATTATTTTATTATTGGATTAAATCCCCATTGTGGATTAATCGTGTTATTATTATTATTATTATTATTGTTATTGGATTAATCCCCATTGAGGATTAATGATGTCGGTAATTGTATAAGGACCAAATCCCCTTTTGCGGATTGGTCATCGGACAATTCCAAAGTGCAGAATAAGAAGTCGGCCCCAACAGTTATAATGAAAGAGCCAGAATTAATTAAAGGTGGGTTTACCCACCCAGAGTGAGAGGTCGGCCCTGCCAGATGGTGACTCTTCACATGTGCTAGATTGATATAAATAAGAGGCTAGCGCCTCACTTCTTACACACACTTCACTTGCTCATTCTCTTATGAGGCAAG
>ML803062.1:400183-451988 GCA_009831015.1 Picea engelmannii
CCAACTTAGCAATGGAATTTCCAAATGCTTTATTTTGATGCTATGATCTCGTCTTCCTCATCCATTAGTTCTAGACCACTGTGATTAAGCCTATATAAATATTGCTTCCATTCTTCTACTAATTCTCCTTGAAGACATATATGAAGATCATATTTCCAACCTTGATTACAAAAGGTATTTGCCTTTGGGTCAACTACATTAGCCAAACTATGTATCTTAATTTTGTGAAGAGCAGTGGTTATAGATTCAGATAATTTATAGTTTTATGAGCATCCCAACCAGGGATCCTCTCCAATTTTGACTTTGTCTCCTTTTCCTACATTCCAAACTAGCCATTTCCATATCAAAGGAAATGCTTTCATATTTGCTTCTCAAACAATTCAAGCCCCACCATATACTTCTACTTCTATTCTAAACCAATCCTCCATTGACCCTAGGTCTATGTATCTAGCCATCATTATTTTACCCCATATACCTTCATTATGAATCAATATCCATAAAATTTGTTGTCAAGGGAATTCTAAAAAAATGTATGTTCTCAAGACCCCATCCCCCATCCTATTTTGGCTTTGCCAACTTCTTCCATTTCACCAATGGGATATATTCTCTCTCTCTCTCTCTCCACACACACATCCAAAGGAATCTAGAGCATTTTTTCCTTTTCTTCCCCAAAATTCATTAAGGAATATGGGCTATATATGGTCAATATAAAAGTATCCCTTCCAATATTGATTTTCCTAATGTTAACCTCCCCCCTCTAGGCAACCACCTACAACACCAATTTATAACTGCCCACTACATTTTTTGATACAATCAAAGCCAATCTCTAAAACTATAGTTGCTAGGTCTTAAATCAAATCCTAAGTGTTTTACTCCATTATCAAAGGGAATATAAATATAAGGAAGAATATGCTTGCATTATCTTTCCCCTTTCTCCTGGACTATCGACAAGAATATAAGACTTATAAGCATTCATCTTCGTCCTTGTTTCTTTACTACATAGGTCTAGTATTTCCTTGTAATTTATAGCCTCCCTTTGAGTTCCTAACCCAAGTAGAATGACATCGTCAATAAATAGAAGGTGTGACAAAGATACATAATTCTCCATTTTAATTCCTTTGATAAAACCTTCTCTCTTGCATGTTGATATCATTATGCCTAAGTCTTCTACAACCAAAAGGAATAGGAAAGGTGACATTGGACAACCTTGTCTTAAACCCCTCGTGGCATAAAAATATATAGAGGTTGATCCATTGATCAATGCAACAAATGAGACTAAAGATAAGCACCCATGATCTAGTTCACCACTTGAATGCCCATTTCTATATGAATCAACATTAGCCTAATGTACATCTAGTTAACTCGATCAAAAACCTTAGCTAGGTCCAATTTTATTACCATTGTTATAAGCTTTTTCACATTTATTGTATGCAAGCCTTCTTGAGTTGTTCCCACAACATCACGAATTTAGCTATTGTTTAAGAACCCAAACTATGTTTCTAAAATGACTTTAGATAGAATTCCTTTAAGCATGTTAGCTAGGATTTTTTTGATAATTATAAATATATAGTTGCACGATGATATAGGCTTGTAATCATCAAATGTTTTTTGAATCTTTTTTCTTTGGTATTATAATTATGAATGTAACATTCAAAGCCCCAAAAATTTCCTACACCTTTTGGATTCTTTGATTACCCTTGACACGTCATTCTCTAAGAAGTCGTAAAAGCCCAAATAAGATTATGTTATCCATCCATCCAACCTTGGACTCTTTGCTTTCTTAAAAGACCGTAGTACACATTTTTGCTCTGCTTTTGTTACCTCGGCTTCTAGGCTCTCATTTTGATGCTCATCTACCCATCTAGGAAAGTAGGCAGCTGCCTTTAGATCTTTGTCAAGTTACATCTTAAGGGTTCTTGAAACAAGGTTTTGAAATGATTTACACCTACTTTTGCAATTTCTTAAAATGTTCCAACCTTAAAACCATCATTCTTTCTTCTCCCATATAACATTGATATTCTTTCCATGCTTAGCATAACTTAGGAAGAAATTTTTATTTTCATCTCCCTCGACTAAACATATAGCCTTGCTCTTCAACCTCCATGTTGCTTCTTCATTTTCTAGCAACTTTCTTTTTGTTTCTTCCAATTTTTTTCAATTTAGTTTTCTTACATTTTGAGAAGATACCATCTTTATTCCCATCAAACAACAATTTATTTTGGTCATTTTTCTCTACTATATCTTTTTGAGCTTCCTATACTTTCTTTCTTTCCCATTTTTTTTTTTGTAAGTGAGTGTGTGAATATATATTGCTTTGTAAGGTTATAGGACAAAACTGATGCAGGGATTCCTAGGATCTGCCTTAACGGAAACCAGATCCGGGGTCCTTGGAGTGCATTATTTGAAAATAAACAAAAAGTGCCTGGGTCGCCACAACGGGAAACCAACCCAGGCTACCATAATCCAGTCTAAAAAAAAAAAACCTTCATCAAAAGAAATCAAGAAAAGTCTAAACATAGTGGGGTGAGCTCCTACTCTAAGAGACAGGGTCTGGGCGGGTCCTACGCTAGTCTAGGTTGATGGGGTGCTCTGCGTCCCCTTTCTGTTGTGTCGCGTCCTCCTTCCTCTGTTCCACCAGACGTAGCTTTCTGATGCAAGCAGGGGTTCCATTATTGTCAACTGGAGTGATATCTATCTGGTGGGCGTAGCATAAATAGATATGAAATTGTCCTCCCATCCGCTCTAATTTATCATGTTGTCTTTTCTGGTTCTCCACCAACCTTTTTATCCCCATCTCCAGGTTGTTGAGGCGGTTGAGAATTCCTGTGTGCTCTTTCTTCTGCTCTTTGGTTTCCGTCCTGTTGGTCTCCCCCCTGTGCACACACATCTTATCTATCAACGTTTTGGTTCTCCAAGCTTCCTTCATCGTCTTGTGGTAGATGGCTATCCTTGATTGTGTGGTTCTGGGGTCCCGTATCCTCCCTGCTTCCTGGGTTAGTGTTGACCAGGCTTTGCCTCTGCAGGCGTTGTTAATTTCGCCCTCCCATCTTTTAATGATCCTGTTCCCCTTGTTGTTTGTTTTCGTGAGGAAAGTGTTTTATGCGTCCTTGTCCGCTTGTTCAATTCTTGTCATCCGGCGGGCACTCTGTGGAGGTTCCTTTCCTTGGGGGCCTCTTTTGCTACTGGTTTTCTTCATGCGTACCATCTTGACTTGCAGGCGGTGGTTCTTACATTGGGTTCTTTCCCTGTTTCGTTGCACCTCCTTCTGATAAGTAAGGTGGCCCTTGTAATTGCGATGCCTCGTTCTGTGATATGTTCTGGTGTCCCAGCCTTTATGGAGCCAAACCAGCTGCGATCCCATCCTTGCAATCATGATCTACTCATCAAGGTGGTCCTGCCAGTCAGAAGACTCTGTTCCATAGAGTGTGCATTTGATGGCCCTGTCGTTATCTCTGCCCTGCTCATTGTACACCATCCCTTTTCTGGTTCCATATCGGTACTTAGGTGAGGTGTGTTCCTACTTGGCCCTGGTGAGACCTATCGTCCATCGTCCTTTGCCACCTGCGATTTATCTCTTCTGCTTTCCAAAGGGTAGCTTCTGTACTTCTTTTTATTGATGGGGCTGTGGTGCCGTACCTTCGCCTGATGTGTGATCTACGTTTGCATTTGCAACCTTATTTGAGTGGTGGGCCATCAGATTTTGTCTGGGACCTATGTGTCCTATGGTGGCTGTTGCGTCTCAATTCTTGCCATAATCTCTTGTACTACTCTTGTTATCCCAATCGTTTGCCGCAAGTTGGGTGCAGTCTGCTCGGAATTGACCTTGTGGGATGTTGCTCCAGATTGTGTTCAGTTCTGGATCTTCTTTCTCGACCCCCTCATTTGTTATTCTGTCCGCTAGTCCATTTGCTGACCTCCTCACCCAGTGCAACTCCACATTGATCCCTGTCCGCAAGTGCTCCTGGATTTTGTTTAGTATGTAGGCCAATCGCCAGTGCCTCTGGATCTTGCCTATTCGGGTACCGTTTTGGAGTTTTCTCACTGTGTTGATGACTAGCGTAGAGTCTCCTTCCACTATGGCGTTCGTCATCCCCTCCCGGCTGAGAATCTCCAGACTTGTTTCCAGGGCCCCAAATTCTGCGACATTATTGGTGGAATTGCCCAGGCTCCCTGTGTATAGTCGTATGATGTTCCCTTTACTGTCCTTGATTACTCCTCCCAGACCTGTTCTTCCTGGGTTGCCTTTCGCCGCCCCATTGAAATTCAACTTGAGAGAGCCTGGAGGTGGCGGTTTCAAGTTGCGCTCACCTCCTTGGAGTTGCGGTTGTTGTTTGTTTGGATTGGATTTGCGCCCACCTGTTAATTGGAAAACCTCTAGGACTCTGGACTCCTAGTCCGTGGGTTGCACGCTACCCTCCTGGCAATTACTGCTCATCACCGTCTCACGTATCATGGAGGTTATTGTTTCCTTGATCTTCCCTTCTGGCCAGCTTTGGTTTCTGAAAATGTGCATGTTCCTTTCCTTCCATGTCGACCATATGATCATTCTTGGGGTGAGGATCCAACAAGAACCTTTGCTTGGTCGCTGTAGTTTTCTCTCTAGAGCTTGATTGTTGCAGCTATGTTACCATGGATCCCGTCTGACTGACAGAAGATACTTGCTGCCCAGTCCCACAGTTCTGCAGTGTAGGTGCATTCGTCGAGGAGATGGTTGGTTGTTTCTTCCCGAGTTTGACATAGATGACACCTTGACGGACCAATGAAACCTCTTTTCCTTAGGTTATCCCAAGTTAGGATGTGGTTGTGTAATATTAGCCACTGGAAGATCTTAATCTTTGACCATTAGGGATTGTTCCAGAGCTTATCCCAGTGTTGCTCTAGGTCGTCTTGGTCTGGGTCCACCATATATTGCCGGATTTCTTTTAGGTTGAATTCCCCTCCGTCCTTTTTGCCCCACCTCAGCTGGTCTTCTCCTTCCGTTATTGTTATTTTCCTTCTGCCCAATTCCTCCTCCACCTCTTTTATTGTTGTTGTGATTATCTCATTGTTCTGAGGAATAATCTTGTCCCAGGTTCTCCATTTGTTGTGGTCCATTCCCTGTTACCAGTATCAATAGACGTTGATTTTTCCTTACGTGATGAGGTCCTGTTGGAGTATTCCTCTGTCTGGGTTTTCCATCCTTGGTTCCTATTGCCAAGCGTCCTCCCATAATCTGGTTGTTCTGCCATTCCCGATTTCCCAAAAGTTGTGTGTCTGAATCCATGCTTTGTTGCGCCATGCTAGGTTCCAGATGGCTGAGCCTTCCTTGGTTCCTCTAAAGTGGATTTTGTCCTGGTCGCGGGTGTCTGGTGCGTATTTTTCCTTCCATAGGTTTACCCAAGGTGTTGTAGTTTCTTTGACCCAACGCCACCAAAATTTTGCCCCATATGCATTGTTGGTCGTTTGTGGATCTTTTAGCCCCAAGCCTCCTTTGCTTTTTGGCCTGCAGACTTTCTCCCAGGCCACCAGGGCCCATTTTTTCTTTGTTTCCGCACCTCGCCACAGGAAGTCCCTCTGGATGGATTTGATTTTCTGTAGGATCCCCTGTGGGGTGGGGAAGACTAACATCATATAGGTTGGAATAACTGGTAAGACAATCTTAGTTAGGATCAATCTACCAGCTAGATTAAGGGCCCTATATGTCCAATTTTTTACCCGCTCCTGTAACTTGTTTATTACTCCTTCCCAAGTTGACAACTTATATACTTTGTCTATCAAAGGAACCCCCAAATACTTGGTTGGGAGTGTTTTCCGTTCAAAGCCTAGGATGTTGGTCAAATTCCTTTGGATAGCTGGGTTAGTATTAAAGAAAAATATCATTAACTTGGATTGGTTGATCTTAGCGCCCAAGGCTTCGCCAAAATCTTCTAGAATGCATTTGTAGGCTTTGGCTTCTTTGACCGTGGGTATGCCGTGGAGGAGTGTATCATCTACAAACTCTTGGTGGGTTGAGGTAGGGCAATTTTCGAAGGGTTTGAGCCCTGTTATTTCTCCAGCTGTTGTTGTGCTCTTTATGCTCATGCTA
This sequence comes from Picea engelmannii, assembly GCA_009831015.1. Taxonomy (NCBI): domain Eukaryota; kingdom Viridiplantae; phylum Streptophyta; class Pinopsida; order Pinales; family Pinaceae; genus Picea; species Picea engelmannii. The sequence continues at coordinate 406,248 of ML803062.1, forward strand.
AGGCCTTCTATCATCAGAATGAACAGGAAGGGGGACATCGGGTTGCCTTGTCTGATCCCTCTCGTGGGCCAGAAAGGTTTGGTCGGGGCTCCATTGATTAGTAGGGAGTAGCTTGTTGTGGATACTAGGCTGACAATCCAACTGATCCAGTGCTGGGTGAAACCAAAGGCTTCCAAAGTCTTGATCATGTAATGCCAGCTAATTTTATCATAGGCTTTTGCTAGGTCCAGTTGTATTAACATTCCCCCCCTCTTATGAAGTTTTAAGGTGTGGATGATTTCATGGGACTGGATGATATTGTCCATTATTTGTCTACCCTCCACGAAGCATGCCTCTTCTTGCAAGATCAGTGAAGGTAAGAGGGGTTTCAATCTATTTTCTATGGCTTTGGAGATAATTTTGTAGATTACGTTATAGAGTGTTATGGGTCTGTACCGGTCCGGGGTTTTTGCTTCATTTTCTTTAGGGATTAGGGCGATCATGGTTGCGTTTAGTGCTTTAAGGATGGAGGCAGACCTTCTAGAGTCCTCTACTAGCTTATAGATGTCCCATTTGACAGTTTCCCAACAGGCTTTGAAGAACTCCACAGTGAATCCATCTGGACATGGTGCTTTCCCACTGGGCATTTTCTGGAGGGCTTGATCAACTTCTTCCGTGGTAATAGTTTTGTTCAGGAAAATGTTTTGTTCCTGAGTAACCAGGCGAGGAATATGCTGGGTTATTTTCTGGATGGCCTCCGATCTGTCTTGAAGAGGTTCTTGGGATATCCCATGGAAGTGGCTGACCAGAGCGCTTTCGATCTCCTGATGTGACTCGCGTTCGATTCCATCCTGGTCCTTGATCTTCAGTATTTTGTTATGGGCTCTTCTGGCCATGGTTGTTCTGTGGAAGAACTTGGTGTTCCACTCTCCTTCCTTTAGCCATCGGATGTGGGAATTTTGACGCCAGAGTGTTTCCTCCTGCTGACATCGTGCCTCCCATTCTTGTGTCATTTGGAGCTCTTCCTTTTTCCAATCCTCCGTATAGCCTTCTCGTAAGTAAGTTTCTTGGAGTTTTTTCATTTTTTCTTCGATGTCGTTTTTCTTTGTGTTAATATTCCCAAAGATATCCCTGTTCCAATCCTTTAGTTTTTTTCTGATGTATTTAAGTTTCTTGTGTAGTTTGAACATCCTAGTCCCTTGCTCCAATTGCTCCTCCCTCCACCATTGTTTGATTTTTTCCTTGAAGGTCGGGTGATCAATATAGAATTTCTCGAATCTGAAGGGTCTGTTCTTAGGTGTTGTTTGGAAGCTAGCCTCCAATTGTACTGGCCAGTGATCAGATCCACCCCAGGGGAGGATGTTGCAGTCTAAGGTTAGCCCCTGCATGATGATTGACTTCGATACAAGGAATCGGTCAAGTATTGTAGCTACCTGGAACTGGTTCATCCGTTTATTGTTCCAGGTGAACTGTCCATTCTTGGTTTGGAGGTCTACCATCTCCGCTCTGTCTATAAAATTTGAAAACTTCTCCGCATCCCTATCCAATCTTTTTGTACCACCCTTCTTTTCCGCAAGGGAGGTGATAATGTTGAAGTCCCTTTCTAGTATCCAGTGGAGGTTGGTGGCTAGGCCTTTTATTTCTTCTAGGTCTCGAATCATTCCTTTCTTTTCTTCTGGCCCGTGGGGCCCATACTCGTTTGTGCATAGAATCTCCTCAGTATTTCCTATGATTTGCATGCGTACCGTTAGGGTGTACCTGGTTGCCTCTGCTGCTAATAAATTTAGGATTTGTGGGTTCCACAAAGTGAGTATGTCGCCTAACCTTTGGTGGTCTTCGATGGCTACCATATTGTACTTGAGCCATTGTTGTTTACTGATTGCCTCCATTATGTCTGTAGTACATTTCGTCTCTTGAATAAAAGAGAGATCTGGTTGCTCCTGCTTTAGTTTATTCTTAAGGATTCTTTGTTTTCTTGGGTTGTTTAGGCTTCTTATATTCCAAGTTATAACCTTTGTTTTTAAACATGCAGGGGAGAGTGGGGAAAGAGTTTCTTGATCTTACCCTAGTTTATCAATAGCGCTCCCAGCTCCTGTAGTGCGACGTTGTTTGATTTCCTACCTTTTTTCCTTCTCGTCTGTTTGGGTGATGGCTGCGATTGTCCCTCGCCTACTTTCACTCCTAGGTGTCCTATCTCCCCGTGAGTGCGTTTTTGTCCTCTGGCTTTGGCTTCCTCCTGTAGGAGGAATAGGTATTGGATGCGGTCGAGTTGCTCTGTTGGTACGCCGTCGACTCCCTGCCTTTTCCATTGTTCTAATATGTGTGGAAGGTCTATCCCTTCCTTTTCCACCAAGTCTCTGAGATCGGGGTCTTCTGTACCGACTTCGCTCGGGGTCATCTCTGCATCCCCCTCTACATCTTGAATGGCAGTGTTGTTCTCTTTTGTTTCTCCATCCATCGGGGTTGTGCAACTCCCCTGAGCTGTTGTAATGTTTGGCTGTTGGGTGGGCTCTTTTGTTGCTTGGTCCTTGACTTCTGGAACTTTTGCCAAGTCCTTTTCTTCTGTTGTCCCTTTGTTTGTTTGGTCCCTTCCTTCCATCATGTTCTGGGTCTCCCGGGTATTCCCTACCGAGGTTTTATTTTGCTTTTTATTTGCTCGGTTCCTGGGGTTCGGGGTTATAAACCCTTCCTCGTCTTGATGTGTCTTGGGATTTACTGCTTCCTGCCTTTTGTTTAGAGGGCACTCTCTGATCAAGTGTCCATGCTCATGGCATCGTCGACATCTAAAGGGGATCTGTTTGTAATCTATGTTTTGGATCCATTCCTCATCCTTGAATTCCAGACTTATGGCCTCTGGGAGTGCTCCCGAAACGTCCATCTCTATACAGATTCTTGCATACGATGTGTATCTTCCTTTTAGGGTGGCTTTTGAGGTCTTCACATATTTCCCCAATTTGTTGCCTATTTCTTCAAAGGTAGAGGGCATCCAATAGTCTAGGGGTGGGGAATAGAGTCTCAGCCATACTGGTACCTTTTTGAACGTTTCTTTCTTTGGGGCAAAATTTTCTTTCAAGGTTGCATGCAAAGTCCCGCTGAGGCATGGAAGTATGGACCTCCCTCGAAGACTCTGCCCCTGTCCTCCAGGTTAATAAAGACTACAATGAAGAAACCCTTCGAGCCTAAGTGGAGTTCCATTTCTCCATTTGGCTTCCAATGGTATTTAATCCAGTTGCGCAGAGTTCTTTCTGTGGGCCATAACCCCATGAATTTTCATATGAGCGCATGCATCTTCATTTGATCCCTGTAGAGTTGCGTTTGTGGGTCTTCCAGNTCAAACCCTAAGCCTCTCTCTCTCGTTCCAACCCTTTCTTTCCCATTTTGCTACGATTCTCTTGACTCTTTTCAAATTCTCTACAAATAGAAACATTGTTGTTTCTCCTACATTTTGGTCTAATTTCCTCTAGTTCATGGTGACCAAACTTATGTATCCTTCCTCTTCTAGCCAGGTATGGTTAAGTTTAAGGGGGGCCAGAGGCTTTTGGTCATCCTTTTCTATTTATAACAATATAGGTAGATGGTCAGAGCCACCCCAATCTCCCACCCATGAATTTAATGTATCTACTTTTTCCATAACCCATTTTTGTAGCCAAAAATTTGTCCATATGTTCTCTTCCACTTCTAAAATTTCTCCATGTTGGAACCATCTCATTATGTTCCACAACACATAGACCTAGGTCTTCAAGCAATTATACAAAGTATCCAACTAAGGGATCTTATTTGGATCCTTCTCCCCGCGTTATCCCACCTTCATTGTCAAATTTAAATCATCTCCCAGGATTACATTGTCATCTTTATCTAACTGTTTAAGGCTTTCCCATAAGATTTTCCTATCACCACATGGATTGTATAGATTAATGACAAAGATCTTTTTCCATAATTCTTTATATTTTAGACCTAACCTGATCCTTGTAGGTAAGAAGGACAAATTAGTGAGATCAATTTTATCATTCTAGTGAGTAAAAATGCTTCTTGATCTTCCTTCAGACTTTATAGACCTATAGGACCAATTTTTTTTTAAGTGATAATAATATAGCCTCTACTTTCTTCCCTTCTCACATGGTTTCTTGTAGTAATATGACATCTAGTTTGAATTTGGTGAAACATCTTTAGAGGTATAATTTTTTGTGGGTGCCCCTAGCCCTCTCACTTTCAATGACATAATAATCATGGTTCATCCTCTATGAGGCTTTCCTTGCTCCAAGCCCCCCCCTTATCATCACTTGTTTTCCTCCCCTAACCTCCTTAATGATTTTCTTCTTCACTAGGGTTAGAAAAGATTTTTGATCCACTGATGGTATTAAGTCATTTTCTTTTGCCAGACCTCCTTCTACCCCATATTCCTCTTTTTGAGAACTATCTCTTTTAGGTCATAAATTATACATGGGAACATTTATCCCATCATTTTCCATGGAGTAATCCTCAAACTCATAGGACAAAGAAGCTTATAGGGTTTTCCTTGCAGGATCCTTATAATCCATTTCTACCTAAACAAAACATAAGTAGTTTCTATCTCTTACTAAGCTACTAGGGGAATCCTTATGATCTATTATCCCCTTGTCTTGACCCAAAAACCAACTTTATATAGGAACTATTCCATCTTTTGGATTATTATAATTTGAAAGGGATTGTGATTTGGAATTAGACAGAGGTATGTCCATACCTTTTTTCATTGCCTTTTCTACTATCAATTTGGGCACATCCTTCTTCTAGGCTTGGCTAGCTTCTTTTGTGATTTATTCCTCACCAGTTTCCTTGAGCTCTTTAATTATGAATTCTTTTGCTTGTATTTTGTTTGGCTCTTTTACTTCCATTATTATCTTTGAGACCTCCTTTGCCTCCATGGATTTTTCTTCATTCTTCTTAGGATTCAAGGGATTTATGGGCTTCTTTTTCTCCTTGCATACCCACTTCCTATTGGGATAATGATAGTTTTTCTAGACATGACCTATCTCATGGCCCATTGAACACCTAAAGGGTATTTTCTAATAATCAATCACTTGAACAAACTGTTGATTTCCCCATCTAGTTCTTCTAGCAAGCTTTCACTCAAGTTGATGTTGACTAGGATATTTATCACCCTTCCATTGACTTTCAAGTGAAACCCTTCTTCCAGGTCAATAAATCTCCTTGTTCCATTGCCTAAGACTTTCAACATCTTCTCATTTCACAATTTCATTGACAAACCTTGAAGTTTGACCTGAATATGTTGTATATACAAGGACTCTTTCCTTGGATTGAACCTCGACTTCCACCTTTGGATGTTAAGGTATATTATACCCAAAACCACTTCCAAGCTAAAACTTTTTCCACATTGGATTTCGACTGGAACTCAATGGCAAGTCCCCCTCTTATCAAAATGTGGTATTTTAGTAAATATCTCAAAAATTCTAACAAGCTATGCTCGAGCCACCACTTCATTCCACCTTCTGACACTGATTTTCCCATGAAATGGTTGGTGATGGATTTACGCATAAAGTTTGTGATGTCTTATAATCCCATATCTTCATCCATTACTGGATCGACCTTCTCCTTACGCTTTCTCACACAATTTCTCCTTTGTTTGTTTCTTCCTCTAAATGGATTCCAATGTGGTTCTTTAACTTTGGGCTCTCTTAAACCCTCTCCAACCATTTTCTCCCATGATAGATCTCCAAACCTTAACCTTGTTTTTTCCTTCAAACCCTTCAACTTGCATATTTCTCCTTCTTCCTCCCTTAGTGGAAATGAGGCTTGTTGATTGCATCTCAATAATGAGATGGGACAATTGACACAACCCTTCATGTCAGAGTTCCATAAAAGATGACATTTATTGACATTGAGAGAAGCCTGTACTGATATCCTATTGGTCTTATCATCATTTAACACTGGTACCACATCATCATTTGGGTTATCAACTTGGGTCTTAAGCTTTCCCTTAGCAAGATCTAACGAGTCATTTATGGTGTAGTCATCACAAAAATTCTTAAACCTTTTTCAAACCTCCACTAGCTCATCCCTAGTCACAGAAATTGATGTTTGGAATACTTCCTCTTCCTCTTTGAAATAATCTACTAGATCTTCTTCCATCTTGATACATCACTTTCTTACCATTGTTATTTAGAGAAACCATTCAATTTTTAGTGAGAATAAAGTCAAAACTCCTCATATCAAGAATTCTTAAGTAAAACTCATACAAAAATGGATTGAAATATAAACCTCAACAAATTCTAGTAAACTTACTCTACAAAAATGCATTGAAATATAAGCCTCAACAAATTCCAGTAAACTTACTCTATTATATCCCTAAACCACAACCTAATAACACTTTCCTTTGTTTAGAGGATTTTTAGATAAAACCCATATAATAATGCCTTGAACGCTCGCTCTTGTGTGACGCTAAACCACAAGCCAAAACGCATTTACACTTTCCTACTCTTTTGAACGAAGTAAATGTGGGGCAGATGGTGCTTTCTCCACAAAATGAATTTGTGAAAAAACTACCCGTCGGCTCCCAAGACTCTGAAGATCTAAACAAGGGAGGCAGAAGTGTAAACGTGCGTGCGTGCGTCCATAAGCGTATTTTGAAGCTTCTCAGCCCCGGATAACTCACAATGGCGAACGAATCAAGGATTTCTACGGCACTGCCACTGAGCGCGCGGGACGAAACAGACGAATCGTGGCGGCAGAAGAAGGAGAAATGGCTTGTTGTGATGGGTATTGTGCTGCACGCGGTTTACATGATGAGCATTTTCGACATATACTTCAAGAGTCCCATCGTCCATGGAATGGATCCCGTTACCCCTCGCATCGACCCTCCCGCCAAACGACTCGTGCTTTTCATTGGTAAACAACCCTCCATCTTGACATATTTTTAAATGATTGCTTTCTTTATCAGATCAGTAGAGGAGAGGAGCAGTATTGTATTGATACATACATGATATGTTAAAATTACACGCTCACAAAGCGTGGCCATAGCATGTAAAAATCGTTTAAGTGGTCATGAATAAAATTAATGTAGAACGAAATCCCAACATAAGACATGCCACTATAGAGATACTCCCGCGAAACGACTCGTGCTTTTCATTGGTACACAACCCTCCATCTTCCCATATTTTTAAATTCTTGCTTTCTTCAACAGATCTCTCAGTAGAGGAGAGGGCAACTATTGTTTTGATTCATACATGATATGTTAAAATTACAATCTCACAAAGAAACAAAATAGAATGGCCATAGCCTGTAAATTGCTGAATTTAATTAATGTAGAAATTAAATTCAGACCATAGCATCAGTCACACAATAGTTGGAAGTCGAACAAGGAGTTGGAAGTCAAATAGGGGAAGCATGAAAAAGTTTTACCCATACACTTATAATTACTGCTTCAAAATCAGCTTTTCATTTCTTCAAAAAACTTACAGGTAAACCTCCACAAGCTGCCAAAAAACAACCCCTGCATGGCTACAAAATCATCTCAAATTGAGCTGTACGGATCTGCTGAAAGTACAACATGCAGTATGGACCGTATGGACATGTTTCGTACGATTGTACAGATATTTACTGTACAGCCCTGTGATGCAGTCCAGATTTGCCTTCGCTTGAATCCTTGCTCTCACACTCTCACACTCTCACACTCTCTGTCGCTCAACCTGCTCAACTATTCATCTCTGTGTGTAAATCCTCTATCTTGACTTGTTTTTATACTTTTAGCTGAGACCAAAACCCTAATCCTATGTTGCATTGGTTTTCGGGACGAGGGAATGATGGGGACGGGGGACGCATCCCCGGGACGGCTAGAGCGCACCCCCAAATTTTTCAAGGGACGGCTGGTTGGGGACAACAATAATATATATATTAAAATTCATCATAAACATTTGTAGTTGTTTCAAGCTTGTAAGCATAACAAACTATACTATATAGTATTATGTACAACCCTTACACTTGCCAATTCTGAAAAAGCTCAAGAAATTTAAAAAAGGGTAGAGTGGCATTGTATTATTGGCTGCTAGACAAGAGTAAAATGCAATTTAGCCTTAGGAAACTTAAGTCAGAACTGTTTCTATAATAGTTATTCCTCATATTTCTTATTAAGGATGATTATGTTAAAAAATAAAGGGCATTCCCTTCTCAATAGGTTTTGCAGATTTTTACATCAGTGTTGAAAACCACTATAAAACACTTTGGTTCTGTAAAGAGATTAGATTCATATTTCAGATTAAGAAGATGATTGAATATGAATTTATCCAAACATTTAGTACCCAATCAAAGTCATTACTATCTGATTGTTTTCACAATGCTTGAGGTTGGGATGGTGAAAGCACTAGACTTGAATGGCTCTTGGAAACCCATGTACAATATGTAAAAGCTAATATGACCAGAAAAATGAGAAGAACAAGAGCATTAACCACAAGGATCAACCCTTTGAAATGTTGCATTTCCTGTTTTTTTTAACATGGAAGCTTTGCTTGTTGTAATATTGTTGCTGAAAATTCAAAATACAATATTTAAATCACAAAAACCCAAATTGAAACCCATCATACAAAACCCATGTTTTGAGCTGCAACTTTTACAACAAATTTAGATTCAACGCAATACAAAAATAATGGATGGGAAAAACGATCTTAATGTCCAATCGTCAATTTCCATGATTGTCAAGAATGAAGATATATGCTCGGAATATCTTCGAAATTTGCCCAGAAAATCCTTGAAATCTGCGCAGAAAATCCCCGAAATCTGCCGAGAACATCCTTGAAACCTGTTCTGAATGTTCCTGAAATCTGTTTGGAATGTCTTGGGGACGACCAACAAGTCCCCGAGTCCCAATGGAGTCCCCAACAATTTGGGTAAGTTTCCTAAGGGTCCCCAAGTCCCCGGAATGCGGGAACGACGGGTACACGGGTTTTTTTGGGGGGACAGGTACCCGTATAACATAGCCCTAATCTATTTTTGAGATTATTCCTAGTTTAATCATGCATGGATGAAATACACTTTTTAGACTAAAAAACTAAATATAAGACTTTTCACTTTTTTTACTAAACTGAATTACAAAATAGAATTATTTTTCGAAAATAGAGTTACTTTTCGAAATATAAATTATCTCCAACTACTTCTTGCACGTTCGCTTTGTACCTGTGCGAAAGTTCCTGTCCGAGTTATATTCCTCAACACTCCCTCTTAGCGAGGAAGGAATTCTGCACCAATCCAAGTCTGTTTTCAAATGCTTCAAACTTTCCTTTTGCCAAAGGCTTGGTTAGAATATCAACTACTTGCTAATCTGTGGGAATAAACCAGAGCTTCACCGCTCCCTTTTGAACCCTGTCTCTTATGAAATGATATCTGATCTCTAAATGACTGTGGGATCCAATTCTTGATCAAACAATCCTGCAAGTAACTTGGGAACCCAGATGGCCTCACAACTAGCAGTACTGGTTTCCATGTACTCTGTTTCTGTTGAGTTAAGTGCCATGGAAGTCTGCTTCCTGTTGAATTAGGATATCATCGTCGATCCCAAGCTAAAGTAGTACCTTGAGGTGCTCTTCCTATCTGTTGCACTGCCTGCCCAATTTGAGTCTAAATACACTTGCATCTTCACTTCACCATCTCCAAGATATCTCAGACCATACTCCACCGTGTCTCTCAAATACTTAGAGCACATGTTTTATTGCTACCCAATGCTCCTGCCTTGGCTCCACCATGAATTGACTCAAGGTGTTCATTGCAAAACATATATCTGGCCTCGTGTTGACCAAATACATTAAAGAACCTATTAGCTGGCTATACAACGTGGGATCCACCAACTCCGAATCTGAAGCTGTCACCTTCTTCAGACTAGTGATCATGGGTGTGGCCATAGGTTTGTAGTCGTCCATCGGAATTCTCTTCAGGATCTCAACTGCATACTTACCCTGCCTAAGGAAAATCTCCTCTGGTCTCTGCCAAACGTCCAACCCCAAGAAATAATGCATCACGCCGATTTCCTTCATCTCGAACTCAGCTGCCATGTCTACTTTGCACCTTGCAACGAGCTTCTCTGCACCTCTCAAAAACAAGTCATCTACATACAACACCAAAGTGAGTAGATTAGTCTTAACAAATATGTAAGTTAGAATTTGCTTCACTTTTGGTGAAGTCCATACTCTACATATATCCATCGATCCTGAAATACCATGCTCTTGGTCCTTGCTTGAGTCCATACAAGGCTTTTGTAAGCCTACACACATGGGACTCCTTTCCATTTACCTCAAAGCCCTGAAGTTGCTCTATGTGTACTTCTTTCTCAAAGATCCCATTAAGGAAAGTTGTCTTCACATCCATCTGATGTATCCTCCATACCATAAATGAAACCAAGGATGTAACTGCTCTAATGGAAGTGTACCTAGCGACTGGGGAAAATGTCCAATGAAACATCGACAAGTCCTGGTCATGTATCATGGCCTTAGTAGCCCCTATGATGGATCGATTCTTCCACTCTTTAATCCCATTTTGTTGTGGATTGAATGGAATAGTCAACTCCCTCTTGAATACTGCGTCCTTGCAGAAACCCTTGAAATCCTTGGAGGTATACTCACCCCCATTGTTTGATTTCAAGACTTTGATCTTGTTACCTGTCTGGTTTTCAACTAGAGCTTTGAACTCTTGAAACTTGCTAAAGACCTCATCCTTGGTCTTTAAGAAGTAGATCCAAGTCTTACTTGCCGATGTTTCTTTGGGAAAAAGCATGCAACACAACAGTCTACATCCATAACTGGTCATGTATCATGGACTTAGTAACCCCTATGATGGATTGATTCTTCTGCTCTATAATTCCATTCTGCTATGGATTATACAGAATAGTCAGCTTCCTCTTGAATCCTGCGTCCTTGTAGAAACCCTCGAAATCCTTGGAGGTATACTCATCCCCATTGTTCGATCTCAAGACTTTGATCTTGTTCCTTGTTTGGTTTTCAACTAGAGCTTTGAACTCCTGAAACCTACTAAAGACCTCATCCTTGGTATTTAAGAAGTAGATCCAAGTTTTGGGAGAGAAATCATCAATAAAGGAAACATAATATGTGCTTCTTGCTGTTGATTCTATTGACATCCGTCTACAAACATCTGAATATACTAGGTCCAAAATCCCCTTAGACCTATGCTTGTTGCTTGGGAAAGCAACGTTGGCATGCTTGCCAAGCGTGCACCCTTTGCATACACCACGTTGTTCAATAATGAACTTTGGAACACCTGTAACTATCTCCCTCATAATAAGCAATGCTTTGTGATGCAGGTGCCCCTTCCTCTTGCGCCACAACTCGCACAAGCTGTCATTGTTATGCACCAGGGATGGAATAGGTTCACCCTGGAACTTGTACAAGTTACCTTATCTAACCCCTATTACTTGAGCTGTATTTGGGCTAGATTCCTTCAGTTTGATAAGGACTTTCTAGTTCTTGAACTCCACTGCAAAGCCCTTATCCTCCATAATTGAAACTAAAAGCAAGTTTTTACTGAGGTCTGGAACAAACAAGATGTCGTCAAAATCTAAAGAATTACTTGACTCGAGTTGGAAGGGAATAGTACCAACTCCTGCTATTGGGTATGTTAGAATTTGGGTAAAGAAGCAGAACAATAGTATCTTTTTATTTTCAGTGAATAAAACAACTAGATCTAAGGATCAACAAACTCAAAACACTTTAACTAGTATTCAGATCTAGGAGATCTAAAGAGAGACAGTAATAAACTCAGTAAAGATTAGGTTTGAAGATCAGAAACAAAACTCAGATCTACTGTTCAGTAGTTAAACAAGAACTCCACTAATTGGACAGTGAGCAGATCAAGAAAAACTCAAAACATTGCACAGATCTGCAGATCTAAAACCAATCTGATGATAAACAGTGAACTAACTATAGAGGCAGATGTAAATTCAATATATATAGCTTCAGATCTAGAATTGATACACAAAACTAAATAGATCAAGCAGTACTGAAGTAAAGATAAGATCCTAGATCTGAAGATGATGAGTAGGCAGCTTACCTGGTACAACAGCCTTACCTCTGAAGAAGAAACAATAACCACAAGAGATGTAGAACCATTTGTAGTATGCTCAGACAAGGTTCAGTTCATAGATCCACCTTGTAGGTTGGATCTCTTGCCAATAGGTAAAGGATCTTTCTTGCCACCAAGAAAAAATAAAACCAACAAGGTCTTTACAAGACAAACCCTCACAAGGATGCTTAAAACATTCAAAACACTACACAGAAGGACTGTGGGTAAACCCTCATGACAGCAGGAGAGGAGGACTAAACCTGTAGGTTTACCTCAACAAAAATAAGGAGGGACATCACCCTATAGACTCACCATAACAGACAGAAGTAGGCCGCAGTCTAAATGTTCATAACACACCAGAAAGGAGAGGGCTGCAACCTCTACTTTCAGCCCACAACAAAAAAGAAGGCCACAACCTATATTCTCCACACAACAACAGATCTAAGGAGGCCCGTACCTCACACAGTATGCACAACAGAATAGATAAGAGGACCGCACTCAATAAAGATCCCAGCAACAATAGAGATGGAGAGGCCGCAACCTGTAGGTACTTCACACAACAGAGTAGAGGAGGGCCGCACCCTAGAACTCAGCCACAACAGATGGGAGAAGGAGCCGCACCCTCCACAGCAAGGTTAACACAGCCAAAAACAAGAGAGGCCACACTCTGTCAGTCCTAGAGGGAAGCCGCTGCCACACTCCACACAAGCCCTGCAATAAAAGAACAAGTCGCAGCAAGGAGGCTCCACACAACAAAGAGGCCGCAGCAAGAAAACACCAATAGAGGAGGGCCGCAGATAGAAAATGATCCAATCACTTCAAAAACAAAGGATAATAATGTGTGTTGAGGGATAGGAGAGGGTTGTATTTATAGTTTAGGTTAGGGCAAGGTTAGATTAAAATCAATATAAAAAATATCATGTTTAAATTATGTAATTTAAACATGATATAATAAATATTTTAATTTAACCCTTAAAACAAAAATAACACAAAAACCCCAAACCAACACAAGTAAAGGTAAAGGAGGGTTAGCAAGGTGGCAATACTCATTCCTTCACTTTTCATGGTGAACTTATTTCTTTATCATCATTGCATATGGGACTTATCCCTCATGTGGTTGTGTCCTTCTTCAAGGAAGGTCATGCACCAACAAAATGCTTGATCGAGGATCAAGTAGCCCCAAAAATTTTTCTGGGGACTTATCCACCAAGGTCAAAGACCAAGGATCAACCCATGCCATATGCATGGGTACCTTGGACATTTCCAGGGGCCCTAGGCTTATCTAGGGGCTTTAACTGCTTGGTCCTAGACCAAGAACCCCAGTTGTATACTGGGGGCCCTAACAAGGGTCTTTTGCCATGGCACTAACTGTTTGGTCCCAGACCAAGTACTCCAGGAGTGCATTGGGGGCCCTAGATCTCATCTAGGGTCTTAGCCATCCTCCAGGAGAATGGCTCTTGCAGCTGCTTATAAATTTAATAGGTTACTTGGCATCATCACCAAGCTCAACATGCACTCCTGAGTCCTGCTTCTTCAAATTAGAAAATAACTATCGGGCAACGCGCTGATGTCATATTTCGAGATGGCCCACTGTCCACATACCACACATTCCTCAGAATCATGCTGGTAGAAAGGCAATATACCAATGAGAAATCCTTTTCGAACTTAGTAGTAAAATCATTCATCTAAGTTTTTGCAGAGGCTACTACCTACTTCTGCTGTCGCTTCCCTTTACCCTTCTTCTCTAGACACTCTGATGCATAATGACCGTGTTTATGACAAATGAAGCACCTAATTTTACTCGAGTCCTTCTTTCTTGGCAGTGTGGTTGACTCCTCACTTTTTCCCTTACCCTTGCAGGGTCCTTTACCTCGCGCTTATTTGACTGACCAAATAGAGCTAGGTTCTCATCACCATCCTTCTTGCTGACCTTTGACTCCATCCGAGTCTTCTCCTAGATACAATCATCGCAAAGTCTCTCAAAGTTTGGAAGGTTCTCTCGAGCACAAATACCTTTGAAAAATGGTTCCCATGAAGCTGGGAATCCATTTAGTGCTATGTTCACTGGCTCTACATCTGCAACCTTCTCCCCAAATGTTGCAAGTTGATCATGGACTTGTGTGACCACCATAAGTAACTGGTGACCGAGTTTGATCTGGTCATCTCTATGGATCTGAGTTTGTTCCGCAAGATCATCTTCCTGTTTATGTTCTCACTCTGGTAGAGACTTACTAGGGCATCGGACATCTCCTTCTCTGTCTTCTTCTCAGATATATAGGGATTAAATGATCCTTTATGACATCCAAGATCATTTGCTTGGCCTTCACTTCCTTCTTCTTGTGAGCTGCCAACTGCTACGGATCTGTAGGCAGAGGCACAATGTCCTTGACAATATCTCATAAACATTCTCTTCTAGTAAGAGTGTAACCCGCATCTTCCATGATAAGAAATTCGAGGCACCATCCAATTTATCCTCAAACTTGAGGCTAGCTGATTCCATCTTTGAGATCTACTGCACAAACTCCCAAATCTGAAAATTAAAACTTTGAAACCCTCTAACCGTTGGTCCCTTTTTTCGATAGTTGATTTACCATTGCAAATCCTTGAGATCCTCAATCAGAGAAATAGCTCTGATAGCATGTGAAAATTCCAAGCCTAGATGACTATTGTCCTTATCATCTCAATTAAACAAGTAAATTGCTGAATTTAATTAATGCAGAAATTACATTCAAATTTCAAACCATAACATCAATCATTGTTATTAAAACTATTTCGGCTGGCAAAATCAGTCGATTGAATCGGTTTGGAGGCAAATCCGGGCCGACTTGTGGCACTAAACTATTTTTGGTCGGTTCGGTAGCGAACCGACCGGTTCCGTAGCGAACCGACTGGTTCCGTACATGAACTGGCTGGTTTGGCACCGAACCGGAACCAACCTGATCCGTACAACATCTGTATGACGCGTAATGGATCCACATAATTCAATTTAAAAAAAAAATATGAATTGTTTAATGGAAGGGGGCCTATTACCTAACCCTAAGGTAATGGTAATGTTAAATTCTTAAAGTAAAAGTGACATTTTCCTTTATTTTTCATTTTCATCCTTGTAAAAGTGACATTCTCATTTATCTTTCATTTTCATCCTTTTACTTAAATTTTTAACATCACCATTAATTGTTTCAGGATGTTTGAGAGTGGTTCCAACCTCATTGGACTTCATATGGAGAAAGTAGAATTTTGGGTCCCATTCAAAATTCAACAGACTTGACAGTTTTCAGGATTTCAAGATTGGCAGGGTTGCAACGTTTCCACTGGACTCTATCATGTATGAGGGTATGGAACTGACATTTAATAAAGAGCACCAAACCCTCTATGTACCTCGATGTTGGTGACATTGATTGTTGAACTCTTATGTCATGACCCTACTAAAAATGTACCCTTCACTCAAGTAAAATCACTTGATAAGCATGTTAAGCTTTTTCTATCTTATTTTAATGCTTAGAGGGTGACATTGATGACGAGCATCCTAATATAAGTAATGATCTTGATGATATGTAGTCATTTGTTGTAGTATGTTTTTTTTGGACTATAGAGGTCATTTAACGCCTCATTGTTGATGTATTTTGGTTCAGAGATGGATTGCACTCGATGCTATTTTGGTTATATGCACTCTTACTTGCTATATAAATGATAAACGTTGCATATTTGTGTATAAATGGTTTGGATTCATATGGATGCACATGAATATATATGTTTTTTTTCAAAATTTGAATTTTATGTAGTTTTTGGTTAACCGTTTGTTTGTTTGTTTGTTTGTTTTTTTTTTTTTTCGGTTTTTTTCTGGTTTTTTTGTTTTCGGTTTTTTTCTGGTTTTTTTGCGGTCTGGTCTGGTTTTGCATTTTTTGGGTCGACCGGTTCGGTCCGGTTTCCGGTTCTGATGACATTGGGACACACCAAATGGATTTCTGGTAATAAATGAAGTTACTCAACAAAGGGAGATGATGAAATTGGGCATTGTAAATGTGTTTGCCTCTTTTCGGAGCTAATTCTTCAGGCAGGAGGTGTTCATAACAAAACCAACAACCATTGCACAGTGCTAACTACTTAAACATGACTCACATGGTAGGCCACCAGTTCCAGACTTAACAAATAAACCATTCATTTACGGGATACACATCAACACCAAAGCACCAAAGCACCGATTCGTTCCTGGACCCTAGTAACTGAACTGGGCATTTGTAAAAGCATTCAAATTGGAGATTTCCTGGGTTGTTAATGAGGATCTTAGGCTTTCATTAAGTTCAGAAAACCACTATGCAGAATGACTGCTAGACTTTTGGATACTTGCTCTCACCCTTTTTCTCTTTCTTCCTTCAGGTAAATACCTCTTTTTATACATCCTTTTACATCAAAGTCATCAACTACAATGGTAACTATTCCCATAGATAATATTCAAAATGCAGATTTCAAGAACTGTTGTTATTTGAATCCACACTGCCTGAGCTGCCATATTTCAATATTTTTTTGATATAATCGTCCAGAGTATTCTTAATCTGTGTGCCACCATCCTACCTTGCTACTACTCATTTCAATTTTAATGGGTGATGAATCCACATGTAACAACTTACTGAACAAGACAGTGTAGCTGCATTATCGCACTGTAATCCTATAATTTTGCTCTGTTTGGGATAGACAATCTGCTAACAATTTTGCCTTTAGGTGATGTCTGTAATGAACAAGTGCATGCTCTTTTTACCAATACCAAAATTATGTTTGGCTACCCTTTGAAGCTATTATTAATTTGTTACAGAGCATGAGGAGATGCATTCTGAATTAGGTAGTTCAAGACATCTGTTAATTGGAAACAAACTTCATATCTTTGCTTTTGAATCTACTCTGTTTAATGAGCAGTAAGACGTAGGTAAGGATGTTACATGCTTTATTTCAAGGCAAACCTTTGGGACCCAATACAAATTGATAACATTGATTCATCTCTGGTCAGATATACATCCTCAGACAGAGACTGGCTTGTATCCTCCTTATATAGCCGTGCTACGCCCTCAGGGGCAAAACTTTATATTTCATCAGATGAACAATTAGGTTATAATCTGTATATTAAGCATTACATTGTGGATGAAAGGATTTGCACTACATTTGTGTTGCATAAATTGGTACTTACAAATATCCATATTCCCTTCACATTGATATTCTGGTTGTCTTACAGCGGATGGCTTGCGTGCTGACAAGTTCTTTGAGCTGGATAGCAATGGAAACTCTAGGGCTCCTTTTCTAAGGAGCATAATCCAGAAGAAAGGGCGCTGGGGTGTTTCACATGCACGGCCTCCTACAGAATCAAGGCCTGGACATGTGGCAATAATTGCTGGCTTCTATGAGGATCCTAGTGCAGTCACAAAAGGTGAGATGCTGGTATATAATTTTTAATATGCTGTTTGCAAAATTATCCAAGTACCACTGATGGTGAGTACTTCAAAAAAAGTATTATCCATCAGATTATTTGATTCTGGCATGCCTTGTAAACTGTGAATGGCATCCACATCATGGAACATAGTTTTTACCATATATCATGTAATCCCGATTTTCATAGTTTGTTCATAAAAAAATTAAATGATTTCTTCAATGTTGTGTATATTTCACATTTAAATGATCTTTCATCAAATGTATATATGTTTTGTTACTAGCTCTGTATGATCCAACTAATGGTTTTTACTAGAAAGAACATAGAAACTTGAAAGTCTTGCAAGTACATTTGGAATGCAGATTCTTTTTGGATTCTGTCCAGAATCATGCATGGCCTCATATGAATGTTGAAAATATTTTCTTTCACACAAACATGCATACATATACCTGTGTATATGTGTGCATACTAAAAAGTAGTGCAAGTGTGTTTGGAATTCAGATTTTCTATGGAAGTGATTTTAATTTTTAATTTTCACTTTTGATCTGGTTAGACTCGGGGCCCAAACATAACTGTGTAGTTATCAGGTGCCCACATTCTCTCTGTGGCTGGGGAGGTTTGCAATAGCAGCTGCATCTAGGAGTGAATGGTTTTCGTGACTTGGGGCATATTCCAATTGACATCTCTTTTGAGAGGATGAATGGAAAAGTCAATTGGTTCACCTATGTATTTCCTCAAGGAAGGATTGGTATTTGAAGGTCCTGCTAAATTCAAAGGGAGAATGCTATCCTGATTCCTGATAGCCATGGACCAAAAGGTCTAGGCATGAGGCTAGGACTAGGGAACGACAGACAAACAAATGCATGGTAAATGGAAGGTCAAGGAGCTCGAGTAAAAATCATGGCGGGATTCCACATTAAAAGACAAAATTTGACTAAGTACATGTGCTGTGGATATTGGGTGTCCCAAAGAGCTGTTTAAGATTCCGCCAGCTAGCAAGTTGCATGTCGAAAATTTTGTGAAGGGGCACAAATGTTGAAAGTTGAGGTGGCGGGGAAATGACAATATGAAAGTACCCAAATTCTCACAATGCTAAAATTTCAATATGAAGACTATGGGAAATCGATGCTCAAGGAAATTAACTGAAATCCCATAGAGCAGAAAGTGTAAGTTGAGAAATTTATGTACTTNGTGGCGGGGAAATGACAATATGAAAGTACCCAAATTCTCACAATGCTAAAATTTCAATATGAAGACTATGGGAAATCGATGCTCAAGGAAATTAACTGAAATCCCATAGAGCAGAAAGTGTAAGTTGAGAAATTTATGTACTTAAATTTCCAGATATCAACACAAAGGAAGTTGCCCAAAAGCCCACATGCAAGAAATTTCACTTAGCGTTGGAGTTGTGGGAATTTATGCCACATGAAATTTGTCATGGATAAGTAACCCAAAATCTTGCGGGAAAAAAAATCTTGCAAAGCTTAGGATTCCATAATGTGCCAAGATTATGAAGGTTACATAGTAGGAATAACATCAAAGTGTTGGTCCAAATATCGAAAAGCTTTGTTGAAAATAAATTTTTTACTAAGTATTTGTGCTACAAAAATTGGCATCCCAAAAAGTGTTTGAAATCTTGTATCATAGAAAGATACAAGTTGTTGAATATTTTGCTAAGTATGCATGCTGTGAAAAATAGGCTGTGCTAGCAATTTACCTACAAAAATTTGGTCAAAATCTCGTGGCCGGAAACTCGCAAGCCGAGAATGCTATTTTTGCTTAATATGGCATTGGTGGAGTATGAAACAGCGTTGCGACACAATATTCTAGTAGAAAATTCTTTGAGGTCTTGTAGGCAAATACCTCCACGAGAACATGTGGCAAGCTAGGGCCCCCTACAATTAAGTTAACACGTGTCCACTTTGGAGCATTAAAACACCTCGCCCCCTCCTCAAAAGGAAGAAAGGAGAACAAATTCTCCTTAATCATTGTGCAAATTTAAAATTGATAGCCAATGGCTATCAAAAACTCCAAAGAAGCAGATATGGTGGAAAAGGATGACTATGCTCATTAACAACCACCACTGTGATGTCAAACCAACTCAAATTGGAAATCTTCTCTTCAAAAATGTGGAACCTTGAAGTAAATCGGAAAATGAAGAAATCAACATTAAGAGATCCTGCAACAACCAGACATTCCAAAGTATACAGGAAATGCTTCCTCCAACAAAGGTATTTATGTGTGATTCCTATTTCCACCATCAAATGTAGAGTATGTCTAGAGATATGTAACTCTACTTCTACATAAAGAAAGTGGCTTCAACTTTGCAGCACCAAAGGTTTGTTGCAGATATTGTCTTGGAGATTGATGGACTATTTGCTTTCAAAAATAATCGTGCAAGAAGAAATTCAACCTAGTATACCTGTTAGATTTTTTAGCTCGGTAGGTGTCTCATTTGTGCCTTAATCAACCAGATTAGCCAACTGATGGACACCTTAATCAACCCAGATTAGCCTTGTTCATCTCAACCTAAGCACAACTTCGGCTATCAGCAAAAATTTCATCCTTGAGTGGAATGTGGGGCCCAGGGAGAGAGGGCGCTTCTCATGAGGGAGGTTGAGTGCTTTGTGAGACCCTATCCAAAGGGGGGTGCACCACTTAGTGGAGAGTGGGGTCCAGCCCAAAGGGGGCACCCCAATCTCAGCCATTGAGGCCCAAGGCTGGGCACACATCTCAAGGCAATTGGTGGTTGATTAAAGGATAAAAGAAAGGGCCGAGGGTGAAGAGGACACATTCCTCATTTGTGAGTTGAGCAAGTGAGCTGAAGGAGGGAACTGAAGCTGAGGAGAGTGGCTATGTTTTGCCGAGGAG
The DNA here is from genome assembly GCA_009831015.1 of Picea engelmannii. Lineage (NCBI taxonomy): Eukaryota > Viridiplantae > Streptophyta > Pinopsida > Pinales > Pinaceae > Picea > Picea engelmannii. The sequence continues at coordinate 426,568 of ML803062.1, forward strand.
TTTGAGTAGAACAAAGCAACCAACTTCAGGGGCGCTTGAGGACTATTTGAGCAGAGCAAGGGTAGCAAGGAGCTGGTAGAATTTGCTGAATAAGTCCTTTACTCCTAGGGTTTGTCAAGCAAGCAATTTCATAATCTTTAACATGAATAAGCAAATTTACCATAAACCATTCAAATAAAATGAAGAATTGCAGATTTACTTACTTCACCAAGAATAATCAAGCAATGAAACCCTAGATTGCCAAGTAACTTCACCAAAAATGATCCAAGTTGCAAATTTTAGCCTCCAAGAGAAGTGTGTCGAAAATTTCAGCCAATAACCCTAGAGGAGGGCCGAATTTCAGACCACACACTTGTGTGATGAGTTTGTGATGAAAAAATGAGAGTTTTCTCTCTCTATTTATACGATATCAATGACCTTTAATTAAAATTAGGTCATAAAAAGGCCGACATGGCCAAATTACATTTAAAATCCAGTTTTTACATAAATGACATTAATTAAACCCTAATCTCATCTCCAAGGGTGACGTCATGCCCTTCTAGGGTGACATTAGCCCCCTAAGGTGGAACGCTAGGCCTCAAATGCATAATGTTTGGCCTCCAAAGGCCCTAAATGTTGCCACACGTGCCAACTAGCACATAGATGCCCTCATAAATGCAAACCCTGACTAAATGACGTCTAGGGTCAAAATGATGACGTCATGGGATCTCAAGGGTCAACGTCCTAATGGAAAGGCAAGAGCTCCCTGGGTCTAGGCCTGCCGGAGTGTCTCGGGGTAAACATCCTTCTTTCTTCCTGGTGCAAGCTTCTAGTGTCTCCGCCCCTGGCTGGGACCGCAACATCCATCTGTGGGCTTTCAGCCCCATGGAGGTTTGAGCTAATCATTCCCCTATATGTACCTGTCCACCAGGCAAAGTCCTGGAACAACAACATGTACGCCCTCCAGGGGTTCATAAGTCACAGGGATCATAGCAATGTCAATCACATCTAATAATCAAATTACCCAAACATGTGCATCAAACCCCCCTTTACCCAGGCAAATGCTCAAAGAAGTTATGCAATTCAACAAGTCAAGTTTGGAGAGGGTCTCAGGATGTCCTATTGGGTTAATCCTCCTTAAATTCGGGGTGTTACCCAGGTGAGAGCCAATCTAGGTCATGTAAGTGTGTGTGAGGTGACATGGGAAGTGTTTGGGCATAGGGTGCAGTGCTAACAGGAAAATGTAGGTTTTACCTGTGGGTGCCTCTGTAGAGGGCAAGCTGCGCCTTATCATGGATGCCATTGTTTCCTAGTCCATCAATGCCTTTTATTCTTAGTCTTATTGCTTTTTCTTTTGTGCTTCAAGGGAAGAGCCGAGGGACACTGTCCTAGCTTGGTGACCAGAGGTGACATCGTTACCCACAAGCATTTCACGGAGATGAGAAGGCTGGCTCGTGATGAGACCCCATTTCTCTTGGCTATGCCACCAAGAGCCACTACTCTGGTTTGGTGACGAGATAGATGGTAGTGTCATACCGCTACATGCCCATGGTCCTAATAGGTCTGCTCATGACGAGACCTCCCATCCACTAGCGAATACCTTGAGTGTTTATGTATCTTATGGGTTCCCTTTTCTTACTGAGAAGCCTTTTACTGCTTTCTTGGGAATCCCTGGGCGAAACATCTCAAAGGTTTCATTTTGGCTTTTAACTCTTGCCAGCTACTTTTACCCTCTTGGCCTTTAGCCCCTTCTTTCCACAAGGCAAGGTACAACCCTTCCTAGTGTGGCAAACCCAATGCTCGAACAAAGGTAGGGGGGAAAATGAGAGGAGTAAGGATGGAAAGTGGTAAGTATGGAGGGAATGGACGATGACCTTTCATAGACCCACCCAGTGGCAACCCATCCTAAAGGGAGATCAACTTACTAGGGCATTATGTCACCCTCCTAGGTATGAGCAAGTTAAAGAGCATAATTTCCAAGCAAACGTTATGAAATGAAGGAGAATTCAGTGCAACATATCCAAGTGCTTTAATAATCAGAGTTACACATACCATGATACTCGAACTCATTACCTCATGGAGCAAGACTTAGCTACTTTAAGACCAGGCTGGTGGGATGGATATTGCTTCTGCTGATAGATGGGCTGCACTGAAGAAAAGATGGGCCCTCCGGGGCCATGCTCAAGTCATCAGGCTCTCGGCACTCCATGTCTAGGACTTGTGGGCCTCGAGACATGATCTCCTTAGTTATCCCTAGGATAGGGGATAACATACCCTACTAACTTTAACTAGTTAACTAACCTAGCTTAGAGATACTAACAACCACTTAATTACTGCTGATAATTCACTGTTATAGCCATTGTTTGCAGTCTATATCAGCCTACCAACCACCTTAGAACAGCCCAAAATTTGTACAAGGCAAGTTACTATCAATAGATGCTAAAGTGTTTGTTCAATTGCCTTAGCAAAGTGCATTTCTGAAGCTGTCAAAAATCATTTTGCTGCTGTTGTGATGATTGCTGCAGCCATCATTTGCAGCTTATATCAGTCTTATTGACCATATTAATCAGCCCATAATTTGTATGAGGCAAAGAACAATCAATTAAAATTAAAATCTACATCTAATTGCCTCTTTAAAGTACATTTTTGAAGGTTATTATTGCTGTCATCACTTCTGCTCTGCTGCTGTTACAGTTATCATTGACAGCCTGTTAATTTTATTTGCTGATTGACACATCTAGAACTTGCATGTGACAAAGTATTATCATTTAAAATTTTGAATATCTTGTTATATTGTCTGAATAAGTGCATTTTCTGGATATATTTTGCAGCTGTTACCTTTTAATCTATTGCTGTTATACACTTGTTTACTGCTGCACATACTTACTAGTTGGCATTTACTTTCACAAGCTTAATGTCTTGTTGAAGCACTAACATCATTTCTGCTTGTAAACTGCCACATTATTTGCTTGTTGTCTTGATTAAGGGCAGGTACATTTTACTTCATCTTTGCTTCATCCTTCAAGACATAACTTAGTGACTCAGCCTGATTTGAGTGACCTAGAGAGAGAGGGGTAGTTTACCTTGTCCTTTTCCCTTCCTCAAACCCCCTAGGTCTTGGGATGTCTCCTTTGGGGTGGGTTTTTCCTCCTAAACAGAAAGGGGTACCGTGTTGAGGTTGACAGTGACAGGATTACCCCCGTGTTATGCCAATCTCTTCCCACTTGCCTTAGGCTTTGGGGCAAGTACAGATTGTGCGATAACACGTACCACCTGTACGGATCCGTACGACTCCTCTTCCTGCTTGTTGGGTGGCTGTACCAATTGTACGACACCGTACAACCCCTTTTCCTAGTTGATTTCTCCTTTGATTTGCTCCCTCTTGGCTGTACTGCTCACGATATACCACGACTAGGATGAGATACACCAGTTCGACCCTCACTCGACCTCCCAGACCCATCCGTATAGTCCATACGATTTTCTTGTGGTGATGCTTCTTGCATGGTGGGAGAGTAAGAGGTTCGATCTCCTTGGCTGAGTGCTTGTATTCCTTTTCTCTCCCTGAGTCTCACTTAGATCTCCTGATTTGGACCCTAGCTCGGCCCTCCTTGACTTGTTCGACTTAGCCTGCCCTTGATCTCACTTGAAGCTCCCCCTATAGCTCGGATGATTGTCTTCTCTAGAGATATTGTAAATGAGGCTCTCTTGGTCTATTATAAATCCTAGCCTTTGTCTCATTTAATCCTGGCACTTAGATCTTCTCCTCAAGATCTAGATCTGACGGTGGGGACTTAACCAATCGTTGAGATAACTTAAGTCAAGATCAATGGCTGTGACTTAATCTCACATTGACTTAAGTCATCTCCCACCACTACTAAATAGTCTAGACATATGATGGCCCCTTTCACATTGCTAGACACCCCCAATGTGAAGGTACCTGCCTGAGCTACACTTTCTAACATACAGGGGCCTGTTAGGCTGAGTTTTGGAGGGCCGTACAACTCCCAAAACAGGGCAGAATTGGTGCTGTAAGCATTTCTGAAGTTGCTGTTATAGTTTTCTGAGTTTTCCTATGTGTAAATGCTGCTGTAAAACTTGCTCAAGAAGTTCAATAACGCCCCTCCTTTGCAGGTTTTTGCCACACTGGGGTTTCCAGGGTATATCTGGTGTCCTTGTATAATTTGTGTGCTTGGTTCTGTATGCTTCTTCTGTCTAAATTCTGTTTTATATCTCAGCTGTAGGTTAACTGCATAATTTCAGATTTTATATCAGCATTTATAATTTCTGGTTAAGTTAAATTATTGACAGTAATTTCAGTGACAGAGATATAGGAAAAATTCAATAATACCTTGGAACGGTTGAACATCTACTTGGCCACTTGCTTCTTGCAAACAACTCTCATATCAGATTTGGTAGAAATGAATTGAAATGAAATTTATATTAATGTCCACTAAAGACCAAATATGTCAATGGGACTAGAGATTACACCAGTCATGAGAAGCCCATACAAAAACAGGGGGAGGTCCAAGATGCCCCCCCTAGATGAGAAATAAAATTTAAATAACTAAAGTGAAATGAAAAACTAGTAAACTGACAAATATAAATGAAATGACATATCAAAACTTAGGCCTACAAGAAGGTTACCCTAGGGGATACTTGGTGAGGAGAGAGTTGGTGACCAAGAGAGGAGGGAGCAGACGTTACTTGTCATATTATGACCATGATAGGAGACAATTGCTAATTGGGTCGAACATTGTTCCACTAGAGTTAGATGCAGTTATAGTGTTCTTTAGGATTTTGGAGGCCAACGGAATTTACTACCTAGGGAAAGCGAAAGAATATCTAAACGGTCAAAAGCCATTTGTTGTCAAAAAGATGGAGGAATGGGGGCTTGTAGATGCTAACCCCAAATACATGAAAAGCTACACCAGAAAGGAGCCTATCTTGGTCCAAGACCTGTTAGCACAGTTTTCCGCTATCAAATCTGATCTGAAATAGCAATGAGCCTATCTTGGTCCAAGACCTGTTAACACAGTTTTCCGCTATCAAATCTGATCTGAAATAGCAATAAAATCAGCACGAAAAAACTATGTAATTGTAGGGAATACTGCCCCTTGATGTCACTGACAGATCCCTCTCCGTTCGGGCTGGTGCTTGCCAACCTCAAGGGGGAGTCCCTAGGCTTTCTTCCCACTGTCTTCAACCTGTAAAATCTGCAAAAAGAACCATAAAACAGCAACAAAGAACGGTGTTTTGTGGCTGTGATTAGGTAGCCAAAAGTTACAATGTTTGTTTTTGATATGTTTGTGGTGGAATACCTGCAATGTTAGCTTAAGGAGATATGAAAGAAAAGGACAAAAAACGATATTAAGTGGTCAAATAAAACCAAAATAACATGCCAATAACTTCTAAATCATGCACAAATAACAATCACGATACCAACAATCCATGGAAGCTTGATACGAGCATAACATGAGTTTATCTTTGTGTTTACCAAGAGGTTGATTGCATCATTGAGACAAATACAAAAACTGGTTCCATGATGTTCCTTGCACCTGAGACGAGAAGCTAGAATAGAGAGAAAGAGAGAATCCGATGGAGTATGCTGTTGAAGAAGAAGATCCAACCATGTGCCAATGGAGAAGCCCTGCTTATATTGGGAATGGGGGTGCATATCCCAAGAAGGTATTTCCCTTAAGCCATGCGCATGAGTGAGTGAAGTGAGAGAGGGAAAGACACATGCGTCAATTGATGGAGTGGTGTCCTCATGTGCTAATGCCATATGGAGAGGAGTAATGCGCCCTAGTTTGAGTGGAGTTCACTCCTCACACATGTGGAGTGAAGTGACCAAGTGTCCAGTCCATGTGAAGATGCTCTGAGTGAAGAGTGGAATGAGGTGTCCATGCGCCTTAGTTAGCTCAACTAAAACTACCTCGTAATACCCATCGCATGCCACTTCATTTCCACAAGTAAATGCATGTGCCTTGTCAAGTAGAGGTGTGCCTCAAGTGAAGGAGGAGGGAAGACATGGGCTTGATAACTGTAGGGGGAAGTGGAGTGAAGTGAGAGAAAGAGGGAGTAAAGTGGAAGAGAGAGGGAGTTAAGTGAGGAGAGAGGGAGTTAAGAGAGATGTAGTGGGAGAGAAAGGGAGGCGCCCTAGTTTACTGGAGAGAGTTTGAGTTCAACTCATGACTAAGTGTGAGAGAGAGAGTGAAGTAAGAGAGAGAAAAAGTAGGCGCTCTAGTTAACTTCACCAAGCACATCGTAATATCCACCATGCATCCACCTCACTCCATGACTCAAGCAATCGCCCTGTCAATTGAAGATACTTTGAGTTTGACTCTAGATCAAGAGAGAGAAAAGGTAGGTGCTCCAGTGAGGTGAGAGAAATAAGGTGGGCGCTCCAATTGACTCAACAAAGCACCTCCTAAACTCTCCATGTGCCAACACAACTCTTAACTCAAGTATGCGCCCTGATGACTCAGACACGATCTTAGTCAACTCTAGTACTTGCCACATCATCCCAGCCTCAAGCATGTGCCCTAACTCTACCAGTTGTCACTCATACAAGTTGTCACATGTTGGATTTTGAGATTGCCACATGTCACCTCAAAGGACTGCCACATGTCATGACCTGGAATTGCCAAATGTCATCTCTACGTAGATGCCACGTGGCACCCTGCATGGCACACTGCTTAATATAGAAAGTGCTTGCATGTTGAGGAAATTAGGCTCATCGAACTCGGTTTTCTGTAAGGAATTTGAATGTGTTCAAATTCGACATGCAAGCCTTTGAACTGAAGCTGCTATATGAAGTATCATGCATGTAATTTGGAAGAAGCTCATTGGAATCCTGGGTTCTCATGGATTTTGAATATATCATCAGAAATGCTATACGGATCTTTGAACTTTGTCTCCTCAAAAATAGTAGAACTACTAAAAATAGCCATCTCTACCCAATCTCATGAAAAACTGTGCATACTCTGTCTTTGAAGTAGGAAAACATCACTGACCCAATCCTATACCTGAACTCAAACGAAAACCAACTCTGGCTCACACAAACTATCTCTGGAAAAATGTCTGAATACCGGCCAAATAAAACTTGCTGGCCCTTAACACATAGGATTTGCAAGTGAGAAATTCCAGGGGTTAACAATGGTTACTTAAGGGGATGGGATACCCTTGTTGGATGTCGAGAACCGGAGAATCCTTGTGTGTGTATCCACGAATGATCCTCCATAAGAAAAGTACATGTAGACCATTGTGCTTGTATATAGAATATATATGATTTGAAAAATAATTTGTGACCCAAAGTGTCTATCCAATAGGAAATGGAGTCAAATATACATATGCCCCCCTGGCTGATTGACTAAAAATATGGGGGGTCATCCACAACTGCTACCTGCAACTGCCTACCGTGTACACCTTCCTGAGTGGAAAATGAATTGAAGTCGACACATATGATAAAGGTCACCCAATCAAATGTCAATAATGTAAACACTTGCTAGGTACGAAGGTACCCACCATTAATGCAAATGGGCCCTAAGGTACAATCACAACCCGTCAATGAGAAAGATGTATTGGTGTCGAACATCGACAAGGATCATTCGATCAAGGCCTAATGATGATCAACATTGTTGAATGCAAAATGACCGTCAATAAGGCTAACGATCATCAAGGTGCTCCTCTTCTGGATCATCCCCTAGATAATGTGTTGGAGTTGATGAGGGAAGACCTGCTGAAAGAAAAGCAATGGTGTAGTCTTTTCCCTCAGTGCGAAGATACAATATAAGAAACACAAAGGATATATGGTACCATGTTCCTATTGCTAGATGGTACCATGTTCCTATTGCTACATTGGTTCGGGCATTGGGTTTGCCAAGCTAGTAAGGGTGGTACCTTGCCTTGTGGGAAGAAGGGGCTAAAGGCCCAGAGGGTAAAAGTAGCTGGCAAAAGTTAAAAGCCAAAGATCAAACCTTGAGATGCTTCGCCTAGGGATCCCCGAGAAAGTGATAAAAGGCTTCTCAACAAGAAAAGAGGGGACCCATAAAAAAGATAAAACTCAAGACCTAGTTGGTGGATAGGGGGTCTCATCACGAGGCAACCTATTAGGTCCATGGGCATGTAGCGGTATGACACTACTATTCATCTGGTCACCACGCCAGGGTAGTGGCTCTTGGTGGCATAGCCAAGAGAAAGGGGGTCTCATCACGAGCCAACCTTCTCATCTCTGTGAAATGCTTGTGGGTAACGCTGTCACCACTGGTCACCACGCCAGGGCAGTGTCCCCCAACTATTCTCTTGAAAGAAAAAGCAATAAGATAAAAGTAAAAAGGCATTGTATGGGCTAGGAAATAATTGCATCCATGACAAGGTGCAACTCACCCTCTTCAAAGGCACCCACAGGTAAGACCTACATTTCCCTGTCATCACTACACCCCTTGCCCAAACATCCCCCACACCATCTCATGCACTTACATGACCTAGATTGGTCTTAACCTGGAAACACCCCACACCTAAGGAGAATTAGCCCAATAGGACATCCTGGAACCCTCTCCAAACCTGGCTTGTAGAATAGCATAATGTCTTGGAGCACTTATCTGGGAAAAGGGGAGTTTTATGCACATGTTTGGGTAACTTGATTATTAAATGTGATTGACATTGCTATGATCCCTGTGACTTATGAGCCCATGGAGGGTGTACTTGTTGTTGCTGCAGGACCACTCCCGATGGAGAAGTACATATGGGGAGATGATTAGCTCGGACCTCCATAGGACTAAAAGCCCACTAGATGGATGCTAAGACCCCAGCCAGGGGAAAACATATATTAGAGGCTTGCACCGGAGAGAAAGAAGGATGTTCCACCAGAGACACCTTGGCAGACCTAGACCCAGTGGGTGTTGCCTTTCCCCCTGGACGTTGGCCTTGGGAGGCCCATGACGTTACCCTTGTGACCCTTGACATCACCCAGCGTCAGATGGACATGATGGAGGCAGTTGTGTGCCAAGTGGCATGTGTGGGATGATTCTGAGGCCTTGGAAGGCCTAACGTTTTGCTCCTGGAGGCCAACGTCTCACTTATGAGGCCCAACGTCACCTTAGAAGGGCATGATGTCACCTCTTCTGCACTTTTTAGGTTTTAAATTGTCATTTTTATGTAAAAAACTGGATTTTTTGATGTAACTGGCCATGTCGGTCGTTTTTGACCTAATTTGTAATTAAAGGTCATTTGAATTGTATAAATAAGGGAAAAATCCCTTGTATTTTTTCATCATCTTTCACTCACACAAGTGTGAGGTCTGAAATTCGGCCTCTTTTAAGGCTTATTGGCTGAACTATTTGGCATTTTCATGGTGGAAAGTCTTCAACTAGGGCATGTTACTAGATTATTCTTGGTGAATGTAAGTGAAAATCTGCAATTCTTCTTTCTTTGAATGGTTATGATATCTTTTACTTTGCATTTACTAAGATTATGAAATTGCTAGTGTGAAACCTTAGGAGAATAAGCACATGTTATTGTCCTTCTCTCAATAGCTATCCACCTACTTGATTTTGCTAGAAGACACCTCCATTGAAGCATGTGCTAGAGCCCTACCTTTGTAGCACTCTAACACCATTGCTTCATTAAGCTTTTATTTATCTCAAGCTTGAGCTAAAGAAGAAGGAAAACCTCTAAGGCCTAGGGTTACCTACTTCCTAGTAGCCGTTTTCTTTCTAGGGTTTGATGATTGAGGCCTTGGGTTACCAACACCTCAACCACCCTCCCTCTTTTCTTTAGTTCACATATTATCATTTGTTTCCTTCAAGATTGCTGCTGCAAAAGTGACTCCATTAACCTTAAAGGCACTAGTTTATACCTTGCATTTGATTGATTGATGAAAAACAACCCTCAAACTATCTACTTCAAGCTCTTTTCTAACCATTCCTAACCCTAGATTAGACTAACTTACTAACATTCTTGCTGCTGTTACAAAAGTAAGCTACAAGCATATGTTACAGCAGTAAAATCTCCTAAAAGCAAGTGTTAAAGTTGATTTGACATTGCCTTCTTTGCTTCTGACAAATGCTAGCATATTGCGAATTCTAGGTTACCATTTTGGGTCATTATTGAAGCTTGTTTAAGGCATAATTGTGAAGTTATCATTATATATACATTGTTGTTATAAATTTCTGTTTGCTTCACCTTGTATATCGACTTATTGCTTTTATTGAAAGTCCAAGGTTTTACGAAGCACTAATATCAATTGTTACTTGCAAATAGTGTTTTCTTGTTGTCTTGTTCGGGGCAGGTACACTCAAACAAATCTTTGCTTCATCTTATTAAACCTTTGGGACTTTTTGATCAGTGTGACTTGTGAGAGGGGAAGAACTTTTCTTGATACTATTACCTTTGCCTTCTCAAACCCCCAGGTCACTGGGGACGTCTCCCCCGGGCTTTCACCCCTAAAGAGAAAGAGGTGTCTTATTTAGGTGACAGTGATAGGACAATCTCTTGTTACGCCAATTTATTGTTCACTTGCCTTTGGCTTTTGGGCTAGTACAAATTATGCGATAACAAGCCCAAAGTGCATACTTGAGACAGTTGTCCCACGCTTGCTTGTTGTCACCAACAGTGTTCCTGATAATCTTGATGAGGTTCTTCTTGCTGGATTTTGCTAATCTGTTCCCCCGTGGGTAGTAATTCACTGAATGAGCCAACATGATGCTGTATCTAGGACGAAAAGAAACCATCTCAACGGATCTGAAGACACTAGTGTTGTTTGGAACTCCGAACCAGGTAATGATATTGTCTTCCAAAAATTTGACAATATTTGCACTGGAAGAACTCTTGAGTGGAACTGCCTCCACCCATATGGTAAAATAATTTGTGGCCACCAAAATCCGATTGTGGTCACTAGAACTTTGTGAATGCTGTCCAATGAAATCAAGCCCCCACCATTGGAAGGGGGCCAGTACTATAACAGGGTCCAAAGCCAAAGCAAGAAGCTTCCGCTTCCCCTCAAATCTCTGACAAGCTTCTCATGTTCGTACTGTTGAGATTTGGGTACCTTGGAAAGTGGTCCCCATGTGCTTATGAGTCTCTAAGCATAAAGGGGGAAGACTATTACCCTTGTACTTTACTTTATGATTCTAATTTTACTTTGACTTAGGAGTTTTAAATCAAAAGTGAAATGTCACTTAAGTCATAAAGTGACAATTAATTCACAATGTGGGTGAATTAATAGACATAATGCAAATAAGGAAAGTGGGTTTCCTTAGTGAGATTTTAGGATGAGATCTCACCCATTGATTAGACTTGGCTAGATCTAATCTAGGCCATTGATCTTTTAGGGTTGGCTCAAAGAGGCTAAAGAGAGGGTAAAGGTATTTTTGGAGACTCATTCTTCACTTGTGATTTTTGGAGAAGAAGAGAGGGGCACATTTCTTGAGGAGAAGGAGGGCACACTTCATGAGGGTTTGAGTAAAACCCTTGAGAGCTTGAGGAGAAGCTCTTGGTTGCTTGGAGCTTGCATGGAGAGTATTTCCATGGAGTCTTAGCCTTCACTTATGAGAGGGAGCATGCATATGGAGGAGGGGCGCATCTTGAGGAGGAGGGTGCATTTATTATCCATCATTTGCTCATCAGGAGAGGAGTACTTTTCAGATCAGGATGAGGTCTGATGCATATGGAGAGGAGAGCTTGGGCGCTTATTTCTGTGGAGAGAGACATTCAGTTTATGGCTCAGTTTATTTCTGGTGATCATTTCTGCTAGGAGGAGGGTGCACATGTTGAGAGGACTGGCAGCTACCTGGTAGCAGATCTGCTTGGAGGATTCTAGCTCTGACAGTTTCAGTGGAGAGGGAGCATAGGAGAGGACATTTCAGTGGAGGGATTTCTTCATTGGGTTACTGATGAGCTAGGGTGCTTCAGTTTAGTATAGAGGGCAACAAATGGAGAGGGCGCACCACAGTTTGGGCACTTCTTTCTCTGGTTCTTGTGGCAAGGCTCGTGAGGAGCTTGCTATGTATACAGGTTCCATTGTATTTCATTACTTGTTGTATCTCTTGCTTTAATCATCATTGTATAGACAGGTATCCCAAACTGGTTTTCCCCGGGGGGGGTTTTATCCAGGGTCATGTTGACCAAAAATACCTGTGTACAAAAATGCATGTGTTAGTCTTTTAGATCTGTTCATTTTCAACTGTAAAGATCTTTAGGTGTGTTGTACTTATTTTAGTATGCATGTGCTAACTTCTGGTTACTAAAACTACATGCTAGAGCATCTAAAATTGGAAGTGCAACCGTAACAAATCAGCAAGAAGTTCTTGGATTGTTGGCTGTCCTAAAACAACAACAAACACTTTACATAACAGTTGAAACTTAGAGCCTAACTGTGGTCAAAGACAGACCCAGTAGGCATGCTTGATAGGACCTGAAAATCTTCATGCCCTACTGCATTGGAAGGGGGCCTGTACTATAACAGGGTCCAAAGGCAAAGCAAGAAGCTTTTGCTTCCCCTCAAATCTCTGACAAGCTTCACATGTTCGTACAAATGCATGCGCGTCTGCAAATAATGTAGGCCAGTTGTATTAATAACCAGTGCGCATGATCTTGTGTGCAGTGGTTTGCGCTGAAAAATGCTCACCACACACCTGAATGGAGATTATGCAAGTTCTCTTTGGACTCATCATAGTCCACGCATCGTAAGATGAGATCATTGGGATTCTTCCATCCCAAACTGCCCTGCACAAAAAATACTTAACAACATGAAGCTGTAGAGATCGCCTTTGCGTCTTGTTGAAATTAGGAGGACATGATAGATTCTTTAAATAAAAAAATGAGATCAGAATACCAATCACATTGTTCTAACGAAACAAACAAAGAATTTACTTGACTTTCTACCTGTGTATCTTGCAATGCATCCAAACTGTTCTCAACCATCATTTTAGCCAATCCTTGACTCCTAATCAGTTTGGTAGGCCCGATTTCTAGATCGTACTCTTGGATCTTGGTTATTCACCTTCCCATGGCTCTGCTACACTTATATTAAGACCTCTTTAACCATGGGGTGCAATACATATGCTACTACTCTAGCATTCTGAAAGTACTCTCTAAAATAAGCCAATGCTCTCCCCAGTGCATAAGCTTGCTTTTCCATCAATTCTTATTTCAATTTCGATCCCTGAAAAGCTCTGCTCATGAATGCTATAGGCTGTTCCATACCGTCATTGTTTTTCTGCAAAATCACAGTAGTCGTAGTGAAATTAGATGTGAATGAAAATAGTTGGAAATATTTACAATAATTAGGACTAATGAGTACAGGAGAGTGACACAAATCCCGTTTGATACTTGAGAAAGCTTTCTTGGCTTCGTCGCTCCACTTCAAGTCACGACCTTTCTTCAACATATTTGAGATAGGCTTCACAATCTTCGCGAAGTTGGGAATGAACCGCTTTAGGAAGCTTATCCTGCCAAAGAAAGACTGAATGGCCTTTTTGTTTTGGGGGAGTGGAATCTCTTGTATTCCTTTTGCTATCACTGGATTTGTACTTGTGCAAATCCCCCATAAGATATCGATCTTGTGTAACAATTGGAGGTATCTACCATTGTCACCTAAGCAAATACTGTTGAAATATTGTAACTTCAAAGAATATTCTACCTAAGGAGTGTTGAATAATATTGTTATATTATATTTGTTAATTAGGCCCTATTGTGCCTTTGTAAAAGTCAACCTTGTTATCCCCATTTTGTGGATAACTAAGGAGATTATGTCTCGAGGCCCTCGGGTTGTAGATATGGAGTGTCGAGAGACTACATGACCAACAATACCCTTTGCACAAATGAAAAACCCACTCACCACCACAAATGGTCACAGGTTTGCAAATGGCATCCACCACACCAACTGGCTTCCGAAAGGCAGTGGGCCTTGCTCCACGAGGTACAAGTGTTGAAATTAGTGCAGTTGCAAGATCCATTCTCCGGGAGGATGGCATAAGACCCTAGCTGAGATCTAGGGCCCCCAATACACTCCTGGGGTTCTTGGTTTGGGACCAAGCAGTTAGAGCCATGGCAAAAGACCCTAGTGAGGGCTCCCAATATATTGTTGGGGTTCTTGGTCAAGGACCAAGCAGTAAGTCTCTAGATGTGTTCTAGGGCCCCTGGATGTGTTCTAGGGAATCCTTGCTTGGTGCTTGGATTGATCCTTGGATGTGTTTCTTTGTGGTTGATGATATAAGTCCCTAGATGTGTTCTAGGGCCCTTGGATGTGTTCTAGGGAATCCTTGATTAACGCTTGGGTTGATCCTTGGTCTTGTACCTCGGTGGATATAAGTCCCTAGATGTGTTCTAGGGCCCCTGGATGTGTTCCAGGGAATCCTTGTTTGGATTGATCCTTGGCTGTGTACCTTGGTGGATAAGACCCTAGTTGTGATCTAGTGCCCCCAGATGTGTTCTGGGGTATCTTGGTCTGGGACCAGGTGGTTCTTGGTTGAGTGCCAAGATGTGATGATGTGTGATCTTCTTCTTCTCTCCCGGGATGGTCCATGAGACCGAAGAGCAGCTAGACGATGGACATGACCACATCATTGATTTTTCCTCTTATGCAGGGATGATAAAAGATTATAAGTTATCATGAGACTTATGTGGACAATTTTCCATTGGAGAAGACCCCTTTGACTTTATCTTGTAGCCTCCCCTTGCTTGAAGCTCGTTCCCCTTCTTGTTTAATGTGGTATTGGTCTTGTTGCCGTCCTAATACACACCTGGGGTAATGTGGAAGAAACCTTCAATCCACTTGGTGTGTCCTTGGGGCAAGTCTCGAGTCAAGGTGCTGTCACCTGATCCTCAATTCCTCCGTCTAGGCCAACTCCTAGCGAAGCCAAGGGGGGTAGTCCCTATGAGAAATAATCTAAGGCTTTGTCTAATCTAAGAAAATAAAGCACCTATTTCTAGGAGTTTATAAATTTAGCACAACATGAGATTAACCAAAAAGGATACTGCATGCACAATCAACCATGAACTTTTATCAATCATCACATAAAATAAAAACAAGCATTTGCATCTATTAGACAAAATAGAGATAAAATTTGAAAGACCAGTGCCAAAAATAAAGCAGTAAAGTGTGATGTGATGAAAGTGCCGCGTTAATTTTATCTTGAGTATTTTAATTAAGGGATTTGGTGTTATTAGAAAGGTTTTGAAACCGTGAAGTGGGGATTAAAGTCGGGGTCCCCACTTTTTGTGTGCAAAAGTGAATGTGGCCTCCTTATGTATTATTCACCAATCTAAAACTTGCTGACTGGGTGTGCCGCAGATCCAACGAGGCAAGTTACCAAGTGATTTGACACACTCCACCCAGGGTAGAGGTCTTAGATGAATAAAACCACTCAAAGATTGTCCTAATTATACTAGCATGCACTATTCAAATATTTTCTGGGTCATCGAAGCACTTGAGCGTGAAAGCGGGCTTGCATATTCAGATTTGAATAGTTGGGGTTTATTCCAATAACTTTGCAAAATTGAAACTAATAATAAGCAAACCTAGAACTTGTAGTTGGTTTTAAGACTTTGATTTAAGTGATGTGAGTAAATTTTATCTTGTTTATGCATGAGAAATTAAAAGAACTCAATGAAATGGGAAACAACCCCGAAAAGCAAGAAAACACAAAAAACACCAGTTTCCCCCTAGGGGTAGGGGAAACAACTAAATATGAGCTTTGTGGCTCGCTAACTTTCTTACAAGATGAAACCACTTTTCTTTTTTGGAACACTTGACCTTTATATGGAGAGATCAAGTGTTTTACAAAGCTTTTATGATAGAAAAATCAAATACAAGGCTCTCGGGAGCACTGGGAGGGTCTTGGAAGGGGCTAAACTTCAAAAGTTCAGCAGCATTTACTCTTGTACCTGTCATATTTGCACTAAAACAACAAGGGATTAAATGCAAAAGATGACCAAAAACACTTTAAGAGTGTCTTTGATCAACCCCTAAAAAAGGTAAAAAATTTCTAAGTTAAGCTATACTAAAAACAAAAAATTAACTAAGGAGTGATAGCTAAATAGCTAACCTCCTCAGGGGATCTTATTGGCCGATATAAAATCAACAAAGAAAAGCAACCTAACTTGCAGATTTATACTTTAGAAAACCAAGTAAACTTTTGCCTATCACAAGCCTAAAAAATGTTAGGAATTTGAAGGCTAGCTAGAAGCAAAACTAAGCTTGATCTTGGCAAATAGATAAATTCCTTTTACAAAACTCAGATCTAACTTTAAAGGCTGCATGCAATTGATATAAAACAGATTTCAACTTTGAAGACAAACCAAAACCTTGCATGCAACAAAAAACCAAAGGACAAGAAGCTTTTTCTTATAAAATTTTGAGAGAGAAGGGGGAATGAGAAATTTGAAACCAGGAACTTGGGCGATGGAGTCAGAATGCTGTGTTGAAGAGGGGAATCCTTCCTTTCTTTGCACTTGAAGATGTTAGAGGTTCAAGCAAGAACCCTCCACTCCTCCAAGATAGAGAACCTGTAAACTTAGAAAACCCTTGCAAGCGAAACGTTAAGATATCCTACACATAACCCTAGAAAACATGCAATTAAAGCAATAATAACATGAATTCAAAGATTAACTTGTGACAAAACAAGGATTAGCAATACAATCTAGTTTACTAATACCTCATTCCAATGGACAAATAAGAAATGCTAGCAAGATATGTTTACCATACTTTAAGAACCATAATAGGAGTAGATCCTCCACACATTTGCACAAGACAACACAATGAAGCTCCAAAGTATTTTTATTCCTTTAATCAAATGGCAATGATATACTACGGTCTTCTTCCCATGAATTCTATCTAACTGAGGAGGGGGGGGGGGTCACCTTTCTTATATAGGAGAAGGGGTGATGATTCCCAAGTGATGCATGAGCTAGGGTCAGGGTTTTGGACTAGGGAAAGTGTGAGGATATGAGGGAGTTTGCGTGGAGTGAAGAGGAGATGCGTGGGAGTGAAGGGGAGTGTAGTGGATAGTTAAGTGGAGGTGTAGATAGGTGAAGGGGAGTGGAAGTGAGGGTAAGTGCGAGTGAGGGAGGTGAGTGGGAGTGAGTTCGAGTGAGAGCGGGAGTTAAGGGATGCGTGGGTCCCTTAACTAATGCGCTAGGGTTTTGGGAATGCGCCACTTAGGAAAGGGAGTCGAGTTCCCTCATTAGGATCTCCTCTGGACTCCAGATCATGTCAATCATGTGGACCTTACCTTAGTTAAACTCGCCCAAGGCCTCAGTCAACTGGGAACATAAAGAAAACATGTCTCAATCATGTTCCCCAGTTCTCCTAAAATTTAGGAGATCTAATTAATTATCCCTTTTCCGTATTTTTCGAGTAATATTGATTTTTTTAGTGATAATAATCACTTTTTTGCCTCGAAAGATAGGAAATAGGGGTTTACATGGTGTTCTGGACTGGAAAACAATTGTAAATATGACATCCGACAACATGTTATGCCATATTTTTTACATTTATTGACCCAGAATTAATAAATTCCATTTTTGCGGGAATTTAATTAATTCACTGAAAACTTAAAAAAAACCTATCAAACCTAGCCGCAATTTCCAAATGACTAAGACACTATGTTCTAGTATGAGCTCATATACATTCAGACACTAGACATTGGATTTTCCATGCCAAAACCTGCTTGCGAGCACATACTCCAGCTTTGGAGCTAAGTCATTTGAGTGAAAAAACTTAGAAATTATTTTTTCTTCTCACTAAGGCAAGCGAAAAAAATAATTAACAAGTAAAAAAAACCCTCCAAAGTATGTGCTCACTCCTGGTCTTGGGTGGCCAATAGCCTTTTACAATCTCTCATACTTAGGACATTTATTACAATGGTGGAAATGCGGAAAAAGGGGGTCTTTTATAAGACCTGCTGAACTCTGAAAACTGCAAATATGAGCACTGATTGCTCATTCTATGGCGCCTCTTCAGGAAATCCAGCTTGTGCAAACTGGTGGATAACATGTCTTTTATAAGTCACTTTGACTTATTTGACTTTCTAATTAATATTTTTATTAATTAAAAATATCAATTATTAATTATTTTAATTACTAGTTTTTTAATTAAACCTAACCCTAACCCCTTTCCTAAACTATAAAATGAACTCCTCCCTCACTTTTTCTTTCACTCATCCATCCTCACTCTCTTCTCATGGTCTGAATTCTTCTGCGGCTATCTTGTTCAGTTTCGTTTTTGATTGAAGGTGTGTTTTGGGTGCGGCCTTCTTGAAGGCATCTTTTCTCTTGCTGTTTGGGTGCGGCCTCCTTGAAGGCACCTCTTCTCTTGATATTTGGCTCAGCTTCCTTGTGCTGGTGCAAGGTACGACACCTCTCCTATCTGCTGCTAGGGTGCCGCGACCCTTCTTCTCTCCTCTTTCATGCTTGCCACTGCTTCCCTCTTGGCTGCCGCTAGCTCTCTTCTTGGTTGCTGCTAGCTCTCCGTTAACTGTTGCTCTTTTTCTCTTGGTTGCTGCCCCTCTCTCTTTGGCTGCCACTAGTACCCTTTCATGTTGCTGCTGTCCCTCTTCATCTACAGTATTTAGGGCTTGTTATGACAGCCCTAAATAAGCTAACTTAGGGTGAAACTTTTGCTGCTGCTGTCCTAAGTTTTTGAGCAGTTTTTGAGTGGGCTGTTTGGGGTTTAATATCAGCTTTGAGTTTTTTGGTCTTTGAGGTTTTACATCAGCCTTTGCTTGCTGATAAGCATGCTGATTGGTCTTTGATTTCTCCTTGGCTAAACTGTCCACATAGATCATGATGAGATCTACTCATGAGGGTTTGATCCATGGCCATTATAGTTTTTTTTGAGCATACAAAAAGAGGACAGCTACACATCATGTACTTTTGTTATTTGTTTTTGCTAAGGTAATGCTCAGATTTTGTTTTGCTAATGTTTAAATCTGTATCTAGTTCAAGTTAATATTCAGAAATGTTTTCTTCTATTCATGATCAGTCCTAGTTAAAGATTGGTTCTCTTTAGCATGTTCAGATTTATATTTTTTGTGTTTAATCTACTTCAGAAATTTTTGTTTTAAGTGCTGATCTATATCTACTGTAGTGAATAAAGTTAAAAGATATTTCTGTTCTAGTTTTGCCTTGAAATTCTAACATGGTATCATAACTTAGGGTGTGAAAAGAGCTCAATTGTGGTAGCCTTTTGAGCCTGCGTAGATCCACACCTAAGGGTTTGTTTATTCAGATCAGCCAGTAAGTTGTTTTATCATCCTTTGATAGATCTAAATGGTGAGTCGTGACTAGCATTATATCTTTGTCTATGCTAGATATCTTGAGCCAATTCACCAAATAATGGAAACTTAACTGGAGATAAGTATTTTGAATTTTCGTAACTTGATTAAAGTTTCACATATCTCATATCGTTCTGTCACTAAAACACCATAAACTCCTTAAGGTATCATTTCAATGCATTTAGAGGTCAAACGATCTACTCAAGATTTATGGAATTTCTCAATAATTTGTTGGTCAATGGAATTTTTGAGTAAGAACAATTTGTGTGCAGATTTTAGAATCGTGCCTTACTAAACTTTGAGAAATAGTTGCTTGGGAAATCTATATTATGATGCTTCTGTAGATACTACCTTTATGAACGGTAAAATGTTTCCCGTAACTTGTGCTTAAGACTTCTTTCTCTAACCTAACCAGCATTAGAAAGAAATCTAATTAACATTAAGCTTTGGATTATAGGAGGTTTGATTTCTGTCTTAAGATTTAAATCCGTGAGTAACAAAATTTGAGTCTATATTCACTAACACTGTTAAGAAGTGCTCCTTGATCTCCTTCCATGATATCTGGTGTCAAATTCTAACTCACATTGATCTGGATCTTCTAAAGCATCAATGGCTTGGTAGATATTAGAAATTGAATTTGCCCATATGGCATGGATAATGAACTTATCCACACTCAATGATAAACTGCATTTTCAAGCTTAATCTAAGTCTGTCAAGCTTCCATTTATGATCTCTTGAAATATGATCATATGACAACATTTTTTTTACTTTTTCCTCTGAAGTAATTTGAAGGGTAACATTGTGTCTCCACACAACTTCTGGAAACTATTAACTAAATTGTGTTCATGTCTAGTTTTTCCCTTTTAGAGTTTTTTGAGATTGAGTTCTTGAACTGTAACTTGTTTCCCGTAACTTCAAGAGGATTTCTAGTTTTGACTCTAATACGCATGATGTAAAACAAAGATGTACCACTGAGATCAGAATTAATCTTTCAGTAATTTAAATCAGACAGGTAGACATATCCAGTATTGGAAAGAGGTTGACTCCCACCAGTATGATGATCTCTGCCGAACTTTTGGGATTAAGAGGGAGTTGACAATGCCTTACAATTCCTAGTTGAATGGGTTTACAGTAAGAAAGATCAAGACAATTTGTGAGACAACCAGAACTATGATCAGGATCTTCCATTGGGTCGACGCTGCAAGTACCACATTCTATATTCATAACAGGGGTTCTCATAAAGCATTGGAGAAGAAGTCTTCACCGGTAAGAAGCCTTCAGTTGACCATTTGAGAATCTTTGGCAGTCTTGTCTACATTCATATACCTAAAGAAAAGAGGACTAAGTTAGAGCCCTCCGGAAAGAAAGGAACTTTTGTGGGATACAGTGAGACCTCAAAAGCATATAGAATCTATGTACCAGGGCAAAAGTTCATTGAGGTCAGTAGAGACGTGACCTTCCATGAGGAAGCAACCTTTCGTTGTTCCAGAGAACTTCCATGTGATAGAAAGGAGCAGGAAGCTCCATCTACAGAACCTTGAGATACACCACTTCCAAATGAGCAGAGGGAGAAGGCCAAAGAGCTTTCAGTCGATCCCATAAGGGATTCTGTTGAGTTTTTCTTAGAGAAACCTCCTGTCAAAAGGAAGCTAGCTTGGTTCCGTGAAAATTTAAAGGAAGCAGAAAAACATGCAGCACCTAAAGGTACCTTCGGAGAAAGCAATAAACCAGATAAATACTCATATCTGATAGCTCAGCTGAATCTTGTGATTGACATAGAACCTTCCACTTTTGAAGAGGCTGCCAAACATAAAGTGTGGAAGGATGCCTTGATAGAAGAGTACGAATCAATATTGAAGAATGATGTATGGGAAGTGATCCCAAGACCTTAAGGCAAATCAATAGTAACCTCTAAATGGCTTTACAAAATAAAGCATGCAATAGATGGCCGTGTTAAAAAATTCAAAGCTAGATTTGTGGCTCGTGGCTTCTCTTAGAAAGAAGGAATTGATTATGATGAGATCTTTGCTCCTGTTGCCAGGTAAACCTCTATCAGAATCATCATCTCTCTTGCTTCAGTTTTTGATTGGAAACTTCACCAAATGGATGTTAAGACTGCCTTTCTCAATGGTGAAGTTGAGCAAGAAGTTTATATTGAGCATCCCGAGGGTTTCGTGATCCATAAGAAAGAATCCCATGTCTGCAAACTCAAGAAAGCCTTGTATGGATTGAAACAAGCTTCGAGAGCTTAGTATGGAAGAATTGACAGTGTCCTTCAGAATCTTGGATTCTCCAAGAGTATAGCAGATCCTAATCTTTATATAAAGATTGTGAAGAATCATCCTGTCATCTTGGTTTTATATGTGGATGATTTGTTCCTTATTGGAGAGGAACATCTGATAGCCCAGACTAAGAGGGAGTTATCAATAGAATTTGAAATGAAGGACTTGGGTCTTATGCATTACTTTCTTGGCTTAGAGGTGTGGTAGAAACTGGATGAGATCTTTCTCTCACAAAGAAGGTATGCAGTTGATGTGCTTTGCAGATTTAGGATGCTGGACTGTAAGTCCATGACCACACCTATGATTTCTAACCTGAAGAAGTTACATGATCAAGCTACTGGTTCAGATACAAAAGACCCCACAGTATATCATCAGATCATTGGGTCCTTGATGTATCTAGTACATACCAGACCGAACATTTGTTATGCAATGAATGCCCTCAGCTAGTTCATGTGAACCAAAACATATTCATTTGGTTGTTGTTAAGCATATTCTCAGATATGTCCAAGGAACTATAGCTTATGGGCTCATATACACTTCTAATGGAGGTGTAATGCTTCATGGCGATACATATTTAGATTGGATGGGCAGTACAGTGGATTGGAAGAGTACTTCTGTATAATGTTCATTTTGGATTTAGCTATGATCTCTTGGTCCAACAGGAAGTAGGGCTCCATAGCCCAAAGCACTTCAGAGGCAGAATACATTACTGCAAGTGCTGCTAGTAGAGAAGCAGTGTGGCTTAGAAAGCTACTCTTAGACTTATTCAGTGCTGAGTTGAAACCCACCGTAATTCACTATGATAACCAAAGCTGTGTAAAGCTCTAAGTGATTCCTGTATTTTCATGACATAACAAAACACATTGAGATGAGATATCACTATGTTCAGGACATAGTGCAAATGAACATTCTCAATATTTAGTATGTTCCGACGACAGAACAAACAACAAATATTTTGACCAAGCCTCTATCATTGACAAAATTTGTGTACTTTCGAGACAAGCTTGGTGTTGCTGAGAATGCCTCTCTTGCTGAGAGGGAGTGTTGAAATTAGTGCAGCTGCAAGAGCCATTCTCCGGGAGGATGGCATAAGACCCTAGTTGAGATCTAGGGCCCCTAGTACATTCCTGGGGTTCTTGGTTTGGGACCAAGCAGTTAGAGCCATGGCAAAAGACCCTAGTGAGGGCCCCCAGTATATTGCTGGGGTTCTTGGTCAAGGACCAAGTAGTAAGTCCCTAGATGTGTTCCAGGGAATCCTTTCTCTGTGCTTGGATTGATCCTTGGATGTATTCTTTGGTGGTTGATGATATAAGTCCCTAGATGTGTTCTAGGGCCCCTGGATGTGTTCCAGGGAATCCTTGATTAACGCTTGGGTTGATCCTTGGTCTTGTGCCTCGGTGGATATAAGACCCTAGATGTGTTTGGATTGATCCTTGGTTGTGTACTTTGGTGGATAAGACCCTAGTTGTGATTTAGGGCCCCCAGATGTGTTCTGGGGTATCTTGGTCTGGGACCAGGTGGTTCTTGGTTGAGTGCCAAGATGTGATGATTTGTGATCTTCTTCTTCTCTCCTGGGATGGTCCATGAGACTTAAGAGCAGCTAAAAGATGGACATGACCATATCATTGATTTTTCCTCTTATGCAGAGATGATAAAAGCTTATAAGTTATCATGAGACTTATGTGGACAGTTTTCCATTGGAGAAGACCCCTTTGACTTTGTCTTGTAGCCTCCTCTTGCTTGAAGCTTGTTCCCCTTGTTTAATGTGGTTTTGGTCTTTTATAAGTCACTTTGACTTATTTGACTTTCTAATTAATATTTTTATTAATTAAAAATATTAATTATTAATTATTTTAATTATTAGGTTTTTAATTAAACCTAACCCTAACCCCTTTCCTAAACTATAAAAGGAACCTCTCCCTCACTCTTTCTTTCACTCATCCATCCTCACTCTCTTCTCATGCTCTGAATTCTTCTGCGGCTATCTTGTTCTGTGGCTATCTTGTTCAGTTCTGTTTTTGATTGAAGGTGTGTTTTGGGTGCGGCCTCATTGCATCTCTTCTCTTGCTGTTTGGGTGCAGCCTCCTTGAAGGCACCTCTTCTCTTGATGCTTGGCTCGACTTCCTTGTGCTGGTGCAAGGTACGACACCTCTCCTATCAGCTGCTAGGGTGCCGCGACCCTTCCTCTCTCCTCCTTCATTCTTGCCGCTGCTTCCCTCTTGGCTGCCGCTAGCTCTCTTCTTGGTTGCTGCTACCTCTCCCTTGGCTGCTGCTCTTTTTCTCTTGGTTGCTGCCCCTCTCTCTTTGGCTGCCATTGGTACCCTTTCATGTTGCTGCTGTCTCTCTTCATCTACAATATTTAGGGCTTGTTATGATAGCTCTAAATAAGCTAACTTAGGCTGAAACTTTTGCTGTTGTTGTCCTAAGTTTTTGAGCAGTTTTTGAGTGGGCTATTTGGGGTTTAATATCAACTTTGAGTTTTTTGGTCTTTGGGGTTTTACATCAGCCTTTGCTTGCTGATAAGCATGCTGATTGGTCTTTGATTTCTCCTTGGTTAAGCTGTCCACATAGATCATGATGGGATCTACCCATGAGGGTTTGATCCATGACCTTTATAGATTTTTCTGAGCATACAGAAAGAGGACAACTACACATCAGGTACTTCTGTTATTTGTTTTTGCTAAGGTAATGTTCAGATTTTGTTTTGCTAATGTTTAAATCCGTATCTAGTTCAAGTTAATATTCATAAATGTTTTCTTTTGTTCATGATCGGTCCTAGTTAAAGATTGGTTCTCTTTAGCATGTTCAGGTTTATATTTTCTGTGTTTAATCTACTTTAGAAATTTTTGTTTTAACTGATGATCTATATCTACTGTAGTGAATAAAGTTAAAAGATATTTCTGTTCTAGTTTTCCCTTGAAATTGTAACAAGAAGTCAGTATTATGGTGATCATCATTTCAATATTCAAGCCATTTGATTATGTTGTATCCTAGATTGCTATAGATTTCATGATATATGCTTGGACATTATGCCTTTTGCCCTGCTTCACTTGGTGGTTGATATTGTGCTCTAGTATGTCACCCATGAATGAGACACTACGACCCCTTGTATGTCATGAGTCCTATGCCCATTGAGTCTTGACCCCATCCACTTCATCCACTTTACATCGCTTAGAGAAGGATCTCTTGGAAACTCTCCTTGACCTAGTGCAAGATCTATCCAATAGGACACCTCGTCAACCCTCCCATATTCAAGCTTGACAAGTCGCATAGTGTCTTTGAGATGTTAATTGTTTGATATAGTGATCTTTGATGCACATGCTTAGATGGCTTATTTATTGATTGGATTCACTTATCATGATGTTATGACTTGAGATCCTTGGAAGGCGTGCTCATTTGTCTTTGCAGGGCCTATTTGGTGGACAATTTTGGGAGAACAAGCCTAGCTTGGGCTCCATGGGGCTACAAGCCCACAGGTTGGATGCCAGGGGCTCACATGCCAGATGAGAGAGATCAGACTTGGAAGCCCTTGATGTTGACTTGGACGACCTAGCCCAGCTCTCATTTGCCAAACGATATGCCGATGAAGGGCAAAACGTCCTATTTTTGATCTTGACGTCATGCTTTTGGGGCTAGGGCATGGTGGTGTGGTGCCACTCTTGTGACACATGGACGTTTGAGGAGGAGAAGGGTCTTTACCATGACGAGAGTGCTTAGATGCTTGACATGTGGCCTTTGGAGGCCTATCCATTCTTCTCCAACACCAACTACTTCCTCAAAGTGAAAAAACGTCCCCTAAAGGGGAGACATCCTTCTAAATTAGGGTTTTATTTGTGCAAAAAGTGAAATTTTAAGTGAATTGTTTAATATTACTTTGTAAATGGGG
>ML803062.1:471327-486585 GCA_009831015.1 Picea engelmannii
GGTTCTCATGGTCTTGTCGGGGACTAGGCATCAAAGGGAAGAAGAGAATGAAGATGAGGGAGGGTTTGAAGATGAAGGAGGGTTTGAAGAGGATGAAGAGAGCAATGAAGAGGACAATGAAGCTGGGAAAGCTTCATTGACACTCTTGTGGAAATTTGTGACAAAACTTGAGGCAGGGAGAGGTGGTGGAACCATTAAATTTTTATGTCGTCATGATTTTCATCAAGGAAAACCTTATATTGGTTCATATACCCATGCGAGGAGGCACCTTTGTGGTATAATGGAGAGTGATGACAATAAGGGGTCCCTTGGGATTAATGTTTGCCCTAACATATCCAAAGAACATAGACAAATATACATAAAGCTAGAAGAAGCTGCACAAATAAAGCATGGTAAAAAACAAAAGCTTCAATTTGATGATGTCTCATTTAGATTTGGTGGCACATCTCCATCTCCTCGTGGTTCTACAACCTCTACATCTAGAAGAACAATAGGAGATTTCTTTGATATTGGAGGTAGGGATGAGGTGGATGCAAAAGTGGCATGATTTCTCTATGCTTGTGGTGTCCCATTCAATGTGCTTCTCTCCCCCTATTGGCATGACATGGTGAGGGCCATCAACGAAAAAGCCCCCAAAGGATACAAAAACCCCAGCTATGAGAAAGCTAGAACTATGTTACTTGATAGGGAAAAAGCAAAAATTCAAGGCGGTCTTTCACAGTTTACAAATGAATGGTAAGAGGTCGGGGTATCCATTGTATCGGACGGTTGGACAAGTATTAGAAACCAACATTTGATCAATGTTATTGGTGTTTCTTCTAGTGGTGCAATGTTTCTCGCAGCACACGACTCCTCTTCAATAAGTGCAACTTCTCAAAACATTTCAGAGCTCTTGTTGAAAACAATTGATGAAGTTGGCCCTTCTAATGTGATTCAAGTAATTACTGATAATGCAACAAATTGTAAGGGAGCAGGTAAAATCATTGAGCGAATGCATCCACACATCTTTTGGTCTAGGTGTTTGGTGCACACCTTGAACCTTTGGATGCATGATATTGTCAAACATAAAGAATGTGGATGGATTAATCAATTGTACAAGAGAGGGAAGCAAGTCATCAAATTTATCACCGGGCATACAAGGGAAGCAAGTCATCAAATTTATCACCGGGCATACAAGGGTCAATTACTTCTATAGCACTTACTTTAGGTTACAGATACTTAAGATTGCACCAACTAGATTTGCTAGCTATTACCTCACTTTTAGGCGCCTATTGAAGGTGAGACAAGCTTTGGTTGGTATGGTGATGAGTGATGAATGGGATGATTTGAGCAGTGATAAAGAAGGTGCATTAACAATCAAGAACACAGTGCTTGACAGTCAGTTTTGGACACAGGTTCGGTATGTTTTGCAATTCACCAAGCCAATTTATAACATGATCAAGTTTTCAGATTCAGATCGACCAATCATTGGGGAGGTGTATGAGAAAATGGATAGCATGCTAGGGCTGATTAAAGACATTGTTGAGCCTAGAGATGTCAACATGTATAACCTTATTCGTGTAGAAGTGGAAAAATGGTGGGAAATGCTAAATATTCCATTACATGCCTTAACATACGTGCTAACACCGAAATACTATCATGTATCATGGCTTTCAACACCAACACCTGGTGGTAGGACCAAGAAAAAACCACACCAAGATCCAGAGGTTCAAGCAGGTTGAAATTTTTTCAAACAATTTCTTTATAATAATTTCTTCTTATGGTTTATGTTCATTTCAATTTTCTACTTATGGTTTATATTCATAATTTATTTCTATTTATAATAAAAAATAATTGCTGCAGGTTATATGAAAGTATTAGACAAATTGGTCCCAGACGAGGAGTGTGACAAGATACGACAACAATTGAGCCAATACATGCTTGGCCAAGGTGCCTTTGGGACCAACGATGCAGTAAGAGATTGAGGGAATTTGAGTTCTCTTGCGTGGTGGAACATTTATGGCGGTGGCACCCCACATCTCCAACGTTTGGCAACACGGGTGCTTTCACAGGTGGTGAACACTTCTTCTGCAGAGAGGTGTTGGAGCACTTACAGTTTCGTCCACAACGTCAAAAGAAACAGGTTGAATGCAAGTCGAGCATAGAGCTTGGTTTATGTTCATTACAACTTGCGATTGTTGTCTCATTACTGTGAGGAGGCAAAGGAGGACAACAACTTGAAGCGTTGGGACAACCATCCAGAGGAGGATAATTTGGAGGATGAGGTAATGCTTTTAGAGCAATTGGAGAATGCTCTTTTTGATGATGATGATCATGCTGAGATGCCACCTTCAGCTGCTACCCAGTCCTTGGTCCCCCTGGTCAGGACTCCAGCAGCAGGGGCTTCATCTTTATCTATACATTCTGCACAGTTTCGTCCTTCTCAGGCTCCTCCACTACCACCACGTGGAGGCACATGCGACAATCGTGTTGGTGGAAGGAGGATGGGATAGTTGTTTGATATTTCTCCTTTTTCATTACTTTACATGTCAGTCTATAGATGATAGATTCATAGCATTTAGCAACTAGTTACTAGACTCTAGAGTCTAGCACAGTTTAAACTTTATTGTTTTGGACCTTTTGATCTTCATAATTCAGTGCAGATGGCCTATTTTGTAATCATAACTATTTGGTCATGACTCATGTTATTGTTGACAATTGCTAGATGATTGATTTCATTCCATAACTTAATGGTCTACTTTCTATTATATGGCTTAAAAATTTGTATGTTGGTTTGTAAGTTTGTAATTGCTAGATTCTAGATGATTGATGCTCGAATGATTAATCATTGATGTACTAATACTTACTACTATGGATGCCATTTTAATGTTACAAAGTACAAATATGTATGTTTTCATACATTCTGCAACTAATTTGTCTTTCTACATGTTTTTTTAATCTAAACGCAATATCTATATATATATATATATATATATATATATATAAAATAGATGCTCTCGGGATGCTTCGCTCCCGAGGACTTTTTGAAAATGACGCTCCGCTCCCTAAAAACACTTCCGCTCCGCTCCGCACTCTAACAACATTGCTATAGGGGATGACTTAGTGGTCTACCTGATTCCTGTAGACCATATACGATTAAAAAAGGGGATTAATAGATTAATTATATGATGTCATTGTGAGGAAAAAGCTAAATTATAAAGTGACATTGAGTAATTAAAAAGTGACTTGAAGAATAAAGTAAATAAAACCTTATAAAGTCACTTTAATCAGTTAAGTGAAAGTAAAAAGGTGAAAGGGTCAGCCAAAAGGGCAAAAAGGTAAAAGAGTGAGCCAAAAGGGTAAAAATGTCAACAATAAGGTGAGAGAGATAACAGAAAGATGAGAGCTCATTCTCTCATTATGTTGATGATTATTTTGATTTGATTTGGAGATCTCTTGGAGCCTTTGGGGGTTTGGAGTAAACTCTGGTTTAGATTGGTTTCGGTGGTGAAAGATTCCACCCTAGCTAATCAGGTTTCGGTGGTGAGAGATCCACCCTAGCCATTTGGTGGTGAAGATCATTCATATCTTCCACTTGCTTCCATTGTTGAGAAGTTTGATTGACATTTTGCAGCAGTCCGGGTTTGTAGAGACCATACTTTTGTTGGCGGAAGCTGAGTTGTATTTCTGGAGCTTGCAGTGCCACAATAGAGGCCGATTTCTTTCTTAGGGAGGCCGTATACTTCTTAAGGGGCCACCATTTCTCTAGGGAGGCTGAATTTCTGTTTGGGGAGACCGACTTCTCTTGGGTGGGGCCGAGTTCCATTTGTGCAGCCCGAGTTTGCTGCTGTTGGGGCTGAGTTCCATTACTAGGGCCGAGTTCCTTGAGTGTCGGGCTGAGTCACTTGCCTAGGGGCTGAGTTTATGGCTGTAGAAGCCAAGTTTATTTGCCAGGGTTGAGATTCCTCGTAGCTGGATGTTTATTCATTGTAGAGGGCTGAGTTCTCCTGCTGGACAGAATTTCCTTGTGGCTAGGTCGTATTATTGAGTAGAGAGGGCCGCATTGTCATTGGTGAGGTTGAGTGTTGATGGTAAGGGCCGTAAATCTTATTGCTGGGACGATTTCAGGCAGTAGGGATTTGAGTTGCTTGGTGGGGAGGCCGAGCTCCTTTGTGGTGATCTCTTTGGCAGCAGGTGAAGGGTTTGGAGGGTTGTCTCATCTCTCTTGACAGCAGTTGTGGGTGAAGGTTGATTCCTTTCTGGAAGCTGGTTTGTGGAGGACAAGTTTCAGCAGGCTTCAGTGTCAAACTCCATCTCTTTGCAGCCAATCATCATCCTGATCTTTCAGCCAATTATTCCATCAATTGCAAGCATATTTCAGATCAGATCTGTGGGTAGCTTGATGATGTAATTGTTCAGTTCGAATAATAATGAAATCTGACCAGGATTGGCTATTTCCTTGCTGTCCATAGTGTTATGATCTATTTATGTCCTTGCTGTTATCTATTTAGTATTATATGCTTATGGATCATATACAAACTGTTTGACAAAAGTTGAAAACAAATAAACACATAGAAACCACCATGGCAACAATCTGTTCGAAGTAAGTCTTCAACCAGCAGTAAGCACAAACTATAACAACAACACATCTAAACATAACAGTAAACCATAAGGGGAATATTACAGGGGTATAACAGCTTGCTGTCAAAGTGTTTGACAAATTGTCAGACCATTAGAAGGCAACAAACTTACAGGGGTTTTGGGAAAAATTGGTCCAATCTAGATAGGGACATTACAGAGAATCACGATCCTAGTTTTGGTTAGGTTGACCACTATCTGCGTGAGATCACATTTTTTGGAAAAAGCATCCAATTGCCTCTGGTGGCCCCGGGGAGAGGAAGAAAAAAGGACCATGTCATTTGCGAACAAGAGTATGGAAGTCAAGACATATTGTAGGTTGCAATAGKGATTTGTGTGAGTGTTCTCCCTAAGAAACTTCTCTATCCCATTGTTGTAGATCCCAAACAATATGTGAGGTAGGGGGTGACCCCAATGATGCTTCTAATGAACTTAGAGAAACCCTGTCTTGTGTGGAGGTGTTCGACCACTACTTTGTAGAGCCTTTAGATGATCACAATGAAAGACATAGGGGGGACCAATGCCCCACAATATTTGGAATAGGGATGTCTTCAACACTGAGTCAAAAACCTTGTGAAAATAAACAAACAAAAGAAGACTTGGATGATGGTTGAGTAATTATAATGATTATATGGAGAAGGGAAACAGAGGGAAAGTATGTTTAATCTCTATGTAATAATGCAAACAAACAAAAGAAGATTTGGATGATGGTTGACTAATTATAATGATTATATGGAGAAGGGAAACATAGGGAAAGTATGTTTAATCTCTATGTAATAATGCTCAACAACTAGGTTCAAAATATTATCCTACAAGTACAACAAGCAACAAAATAGGTGGACCCATGGATGATGCCAATCTCCAACAAGTTGGATCAACTCAGTGTTACCGGGAATGCCCCCCCTGCTCCTAGCCTTGGAACTGCGCTTTGAGCTGGAGCATCTAGGGAGCGTGCTCCCAAAAATTGGGATCACATTCAGGGCAGTTTTGGGATGCTCCCTGCTCTCTTGGGAGTGCCATGCTCCTTGGGACGCTCCCAGAGCTTGGGAGCGCACTCCCTAAACGTTCCATGGGTGCTCCCTAGTTGCTTCCTGGACGCTCCCTAATGGTAATGTTAAATTACTTAAATTTTTAACATTACCATTAGGATGTTTGAGAATGGTTCCAACCTCATCAGACTTCAGATGGAGAAAGTAGAATTTCATATCCCATTCAAGGTTCAACAGACTTAACAGTTTTCAGGATTTCAGGATTGATGGGATTACAACATTTTCATTGGATTCTATCACGCACGAGGGTATTTGATTGGCATTTAATCAAGATCACCAACCCCTTTATGTACCCCAATGTTGGTGGTGTTGATTGCTGAACACCTTCGTCACGGCCTTAGCAAAAATGTACCCTTCACTCAAACCAAAATGTTGATTAGGCATGTTAAGCTTTTTCTACCATATTTTAAGGCTTGGATTAGGTAGTTTCATCAAAATTGGGTGGTGTCGACTGATGTCCTTGTTATCACATGATTTAGCACTTGTGGAAAGCTCTTCACAAAATGCCAAACTTATGTAACAATTGGAAGTAGTTGTCACGGTCACCTAGACAAGTACTTCCCTCAATTTAGTGATGGATAAAGATCCAACACAAGAGAGGCTTCCCTTGTGACCTCAAAGGATCTTATAGCAAGCTAGAAGCAAGTCTACGGTCCCGTATCTTGGTCACTTGAAGAGATAAGCTAGGTCTAGGGAAATGGGGTAGTTTGAGAAAAGTTTAGGCAAGGAAATTGGTTGTATGTGTGTGAGAGAAATGTTCCAATGCATAAAATAACCAAAACCAAGTCTAAGAAGTGAAATATGTGCCCCCAAGCACTAGCTATCAATGAAGGAGGGACGCTGTAATTTATCTTGCAATAACTAACAGTTTATATCATCAAAGTATATTTGTAACAGCAGCAAGAAATCAGCCCTAAAAAATTGCCAATACAATCTTGAAATACAACCCTTAATGAGTGGAATAAGATCCAAGGGTTAACAATGAATTTAACCTTCTTAAACCACAATATTAAGTAAGTTATCAGCAATTTGAACAAACCCTAATCTCTGTAACTATATTTTATAACAGCAGCAAGTTATTGAGTGAATTTGCAAGTCGTTTGGCAATATTGAGCACAAGAAAGTGATTAAGCATTCACCCAACAAATTAACTCTTGAAAGAGAGTGAGTTTTATTGGAGTTTGCACACACTTATAGCAAGAAGACTAGTGCTGTTTTCCTTCTCTTGGGCAATGGAGTCAAGCTACACTTTGAATTTAGACTTAGATAACCAAGAAGAGTGAGGATTGGGAACCCTAAGACCAATTTTCAAGAGAACAAACCCTAGGGTCTAAAGACTTATAAACCCTAGGTTCCGTTTCCTTTCTTCTAGGATATCTAACTCAAGATCCAAATGAACTAGGATCAAACCCTAAGGTCTAAAGACTTATGAACCCTAGGTCTTGAAACTGGCTAAAGGCTTCAACCTAGGGGGATAAAGACTTATAATCCCTAGATTAGGTCTTTAAATGCTTCAACAAACTCAGATGAATGAAATAGGGAGGGTGATAAAGACTTATAATCCCTTTTAGGGTTTCAACAAGAACTAGGTAACATGCAACAAATTACAACATAACATTCACGACAATATACCATAAACATTTAAACTTGACAAAGAAGTCTTACTCAACCAAGTCGTAATTCATGAGGAAACCCTAGCTCAAGATCATCTACCAACAATAAGACAAAGCATCCACAAAGATCTTCACTCCAAAAGTGCGCACTAGTTATCCTTGGCGAAAATGAGAAGCGAGAAGCAAGTAGTAGTGATCTCACACAAGATTGAGTTATGATTTACAAGATGGAGCGCTCCCTCTATATATATGAGGTAACCAAGCGCATATGTCCACATAAACATCTAAAACAAGAAATAATTCAAGCAAGAAATAATTAATAAGTAAAAAAATCAGTCTAGAGTAATGCACTCATGATTAATTCCTAGGAGGCTAAGCCTTTTACAAGTTCATCATGCTAAATTCATCTTATTATAATTCCCCAACGGGGGTATGGAAATGGGGTTATGAAGAAGAAGAAGAAGAAAACGGGCCATAATGGCCGCCTGGACTTCTGAACTCTGAATTTGAACAAATATCTTGTTCAACTTTGGCGGCTCATCTTGCAAGTCCATCCTAGTGCAACTTGGTGGGTAACAAGACCCACCCCCCTCTTGCTGAGATTGAGAAAGCCGTTCAGGCCAAGCTAAGGGAAGAACATACTAGGAGGGCTCGGGAATTGAACCTAAAGATCAGGGGGCTTCCCTTACCCTTTCCTTCCTTAGACCCTGTGTAGGTGGGCACCATGTTCCTCCGATATAACCTTGAGATCTCGGACCTTACTCTTGAGAGTACCTAGTTTGGAGCTAACTCTACACTCTTCATCTGGTTCAAGTCAATTAGTGATCGACTTCGGCCTCTTTGTGGGAAGCGTAGACTATTTTCCCTTCCCAACATGATACTCTTAGATGAGGATCTCACTCAATCCCAAGTTGCAGAGCTAAAACACTCCAGAGAGCAAGTTGTAGCAGGACGTTAGACAGGAAAATGGGCAGCTCTTCATAACCTTCATGCCATCATACAAGATTCCTCTCCCTTGGGTTATTCCTGGCCCGGGGCTTATAAATGAAGATCTTGTTGGGAAAAACGACAGGGTTCGGGTATCTCAGTAGGTTGCTGGAACGACAAGAGATTTTTCTGGTCCTCTTTGGGCATGATCTTTGATGCTCTTGGTACATCCGATATCCTCTTTATCATTGAGACCCATGCGATTCATGTCCAGCCACTCCCAGACATAACGGGCTATCATTGGTTTTCGGCTTGTCGACAAGAGACCAGATTTTTAGGTGGTGTCAAAGGTTCAGGTAGAGTGGTCTCTCTAGTGGCTTGAGACCAGAGACCAGAGACCAGGGACTCCCTCAGGGATAAGGTCTCTCTAGTGGCTTGAGACGAATTTTCTAGGTTCACATGGATTCGACTAGTGGATTTACCTTCCTCTCCAAAGACATCTACATGGAAGTTTGTTACTTCCCCCCTATTTCATCTTAGTTCTCTATGCACAGTGATTTAGATGGAGACCCCTAGTCGGACTTATACATTGGTATAATTCGATACTCAACAATGGGGGATGTCATCCTTCTAGGCGACTTCAATGCACGTACTATAGCTCTTCAGATTCCTCTACGTAATTGCTTAGAGGACGTGTTTTGCATTCAGGAAACAGATCTAGATTCAATAGGACTTCACCAGTTTTCTGATGATGTTTCCGGGCCTCTCATATGATATGGCAGACACCATTTGCAACTCGGTGAATCCCATGAGCTATTGATCCTAAATGAGCTTTCTTGCTTCCTTGAGTCTCGCTTCTTCACTTGCCGACCTCACGGTGTGTTAGCATAAATTTCTACCCTCCAATTGAGCTGATATAACCTGTTATTACAATGATGAAAACTTGGCTAATTCAAAAAGTAAAGCCCCAAATTGTCATGGGCTAGACCCCTCTTCGTTTGGGTTGGTGGTTGCCAGCCTCAAGGGGGAGTCCCTAGGGGATTTTGCTGCTGTCCTAAGTCTGATTTTCTGCATTTAATGACCAAAAACAATGTTGGTTATGTTTTGGACAATGTGTTAAAGCTGTCCAAAACAAGGGGGAAAAATAGTTTGTTTGCTTGGAGGGATCCTGCAGGGTTAACACATGAAATATAGACGAGAAATAGAGAAAGAAACTATTCAAAAGATCAATGCAAATCACAATGAATAGTAAGAAAGTGACTAATCTAATTGCAAAATTCAACAAAGTACCATCAAGAAGAAAGGATGGAACACAAACACAAAACTTCTTTATTGATAGGCTTGCAAGAGGGTTGGTTGCACCACAATTGACAAGTCCACAACTGGTACAATGATCACTTTGTTCAAAGAAGAGTAACTAGTCTAAGAATGAGAGAAGAAGTATGCTAGCTGCAGCAATAATCTGACCAATAACTTAAGGCAACCATCCAATATATAGCACATGAGGATGCCAATCCAAGAGAGAACCAAGAGGATGCATGGGTGGCTAAGAAAGGAAGGTATGCGCATGAGAGGAGAGAGGAAGGGAGAGGATGACATGCACATAGGTAAGAAAAGACAAGTGGGAGATGAGGAGACACATGCACATGAGAACAATGAATGAGAATACCACATGTGGAGTGAAAAGGAGGGTATGCACACTTATCTTGAGGAGAATGCACTTGAGGGAAGAAGAATTAATCAAGTGAGCGAATAGGGGGCTTGCAAGTGAGGAAATAAGAACTAGAACATGGGAGAGAACACATTCCAAGAGGAGTTAGTTATGAGAGGAAAATAGAAGGTCTAATGCGCAATAGATAGATAGATGCATCCAAACTCAAGGAAGGTGCACTTGGAGTTGAGTAAATGGAAATAGGGAGACTTGCATGAGAGGAAGAGGATAATATAGGCGCATAGTGAGATAGAATGGCTAGGAATAGGTTTTAGCTAAGATAGATATGACATGCATGCAAGGAGAGAGACGCTAGAGCCATCAGTGCGTCACACATGTGAGTAAAGAGAGAGAAACGAGGCGCACTTGAGGAAATAGATGGAGAGAGTGAGAATAAAACAATGCGTTTGGGTGTTTAATAATGGCTAAGATGCATGGAGAATATTTTGGCTTTCCAACGCATGTCAAAATGCTAAATTTGGCCAAGGGATGAGTGAGATTTAGCCAAAGGAAATTTGCCCTATTTTTTAGGGATTTCCTTAAATTTTAGGAATTTTGCGTTTTAAAGCAATTTAAGGCGAATTTTGAGAAATTGATGCATGGAAAGTGAAAAGGTGAAAAGTGAGGAAATGTTAGTGAGAAAAGTTATCCTTGACTGGCTAAACTTTCTCCCAGGAAGTGCCACCTCACCCATGCGCCACCTCTTTGGCTTAATTAACCCTCATTTAATGCTCAATCCTTGGATAATGTGCCCTTGGTCTAGTGATGCAATGTAGATGCCACATCACATTGAAACTCTGCTACATGTCGGACTCTGGGCCTGCCACTTGTCATCGCTGGAGATGACGACCATTGCTATAAATATAAATTTCCAAAAATAGCCATTGGTCCCAAAAATTTAAAACTTGTCGAAACTGACCCAAACTCCAAAAATGCTTGGGGTGACTAGGAGACCACCAACATATGTCCAATTTCTAAAAATAAACACTGCTAAAAATAGAAATTCCTAGCACGTTAATGATATTATTTTCATTGGATTTGATTTACTGCAAAGAATCTGAATCCACAATTGGAACTAACATGTGAGCCTTGGTGCTCAACCTGCTAAAAAAAGAAATCTGTGACAAATCGTTTTGAAAGAGGTCCAAAAGACTTAGAATGTCTCATGGATCCATACTATGTGTTCATAATCTAAATCTGGGGCCTGGAGCTCAAACTGCTAAAAATAGAAAGTTCTTGCATGTTGCCCGAAGAAGTGTCATCGGGCCTAAAATCATGCAAGGACCAACCCTGTATGCTTAGAATTGCTCCAAACTGTCAAGAGACCCACTCAAACCATGTCACCTAAAAAGTAGGGACACCTGCTGTATGTAAACATCTCTCTCAAATGCATGGGAAACCAAGCTAGCTCTAACTCTGAAACAAAGCAATCACATATCGATCATATACCTTTCTCTGATGGGAACCAACCTCTGCTAACCACAAGTGTTAAACTCTGGGAGAATCTTAGAATGCACACTAAAATAGTGCATGCTGGCTCTTAACCCTCAAGATTACCAAGGGTGGAAATCTAGGGGTTAACACGATGGAGGTGCGAGTGTAGTAGATTATGTGCTGTCTAGTCAGGCTGTTCTCCCCTTTATGCACCATTTCTCGATGAATCCCATCACCCTAGCCGACCATGCTCTTCTATCTTTCTTTCTTCAAGTTGGCACCCCTCATCCCCTGACCCCCCCCCCCCTCCTGGCCCACCTCGAACCACCTCTTCCTTTGATGAGGGTGATTCAAACATCTTTACTTTTCATCTTCACCAGGTGCTCCCATAGGAGTCCCAGTTCTCGTG
This sequence comes from Picea engelmannii, assembly GCA_009831015.1. Taxonomy (NCBI): domain Eukaryota; kingdom Viridiplantae; phylum Streptophyta; class Pinopsida; order Pinales; family Pinaceae; genus Picea; species Picea engelmannii. Next base: position 483,088 of record ML803062.1, read on the forward strand.
CCTCGCTTCTACTGATGCCAAATACACCTGTCTCTCATCCACTATTTGGGAGGTTGCTCTTAAGTCCTACCCCCACTACACTAGATCCACCTCATCTTTCCTAAAAGATAGATCCTGTCCCATGAATAAGTGGTATGACAACGAATATAAAAATCTCCACAGTCAACTTCGACATGCCTTCACTCACACTCACCCTTCCTTCCCCCATCTTAAGGCTTCCTACCACTACCTTCTCTGCCATAAGAAGCGCCTATTCTTTTTCCAACGAAGATACGAGCTGTGTGGTTCCCTTATCTGCTCTCCTAAAAACTTGTGGCACACCTTCTTTCCTCGCCACTCTTCTCTTCCTCTTGATCCACAATCCATGTTCACCCATACCTCATCCCTTTATGATGTCCTTGGGTAGCCCCTTATCTAGGTTACCTCACCCCCCTCTTGCCACATGTTCTCATACCGAGATATCCGGGAGGTCATTTGGATGATGAACACTAGCAAAGCAATGGACGAGGAAGGGTTTTAGACCAAACTCTTCAAGCAGGGTCTTCACGTTATGGACAACCATCTAGTCGACTTGATCAACCATGTGGTCTGTACGGGTTTTCCACAATCTTGGTCACATCACATTATTCATCGGATCCACAAATCAAGCTCTAGTACGGATCCCAACAATTTACAGAATGATCATGGTTGGCCATACTTTTTCCAAACTTTATGCTACAGTCCTCCATTTGAAGCTCTCAGGGGAACTTCAGAGGGGGCAACTTAGAGTTAGAGGCCAGGTTGGATTTTGACCTGAGCACTAAACTATTGATCACATCCTCACACTCAGGGCCATTATTGAGGAGGAGCAACATCGCTCTTCGAAAATATACTGCTGTTTTGTGGACTTTCGAAAAGATTTTTATTCCATCCCCAGGGAGGCTTTGTTCCAAAGACTCAAAGACACAGTCCTCTCAGAGATTTTATTGTTAGCCATCATGCGCTTATATGAATCGGTCCTTGGTTTCCTACACACAACACACAGGATGCTAGACTTTATCATGAGTACCATTAGGGTCAAACATGGTTGCCCCCTGCCCCCCACATTGTTTGGGATTTACATTGACGGGCTGGAGTCCTTGCATGAGCACATCCAGATTGGAGATGGATGCCTTCTCCACCAAATCCTGATTTCTATCCTGTTGTTTGTGGATAATGTGATCCTTCTAGCTTCATCCCCTGAGGGGCTGCAGAGACACCTGGATGCCTTGGCCCTCTTTTGTGCCCTTCGTCAGTTGACGGTCAACTTGGGTAAAACCAAGGTCATGATCTTCAACGGGTCGAAGAAAACCCTCTTTGATCACCATTTCTTTTTCAGAGGAGAGGAGATTGAGATTACTGGCACATATACTTATTTGGGGGTGCTATTCACAGGACCTTGCTTTAGTCTGCGACATGCACTTCACCCCGAGTCAACAAGGGCTATGGGTCCTTGTCCCTCCTTGAGGGGTAGTGTTTTCAGAACCATTTTTAGGACATATCTTCTAAGATGTCGCCCATGGACACTCTTGTCCTGCCCACAATTCTATATGGTTTTGAGGTTTGGGGACCTGGTTTGCTAGAGTTTGACTAGTCTTCAAGAGAGAGAGTGCAAATCATCCTCCTTTGCTGCATCATCATATGCAAATAGACAGTTCCTCAACCCATTGTCCTCATAGAGTTTGGTGCTCGCCCCTTCCGGCTTGAGACGGTGTTTGGTCTCATCTCACTACTGCACCGCATTTGAAGCTTCACTAGTACTGCGAAGGGACGAGACTTTTATCCATACTTGGCCTACTGCTCATTTGATTCCATTGCATTAGTTAGTTCTATGGTTTGATCTTGGTGCTGGTGCGCCAGGGTCTCGGATCTCCTAGCATCCGTTGGTATTACAATGGACCAACTCCCTCTGTTTAGATATTCCCTAGGTGCACCCGACTACCTTTTACCTACCAAACATGAGTCGAATACAATCATTCGAGATGATATCTATAGGAGGTTTGTTCAATTCAATTGGATAAAACCTCAGGGTGGGTTACGTCTGAAGATGGCCTTATATGTTGAGCACTTCATGTTTATGAGGGATGGACTCATTGTTCGACCCCATTACACACTTCACCATTGGATGCATGCCCTTTGGATCCCTTTGGGCTAGTTTAGAGTTGGCTTTGATAGATTGCAGATTGAGACTGGCCATCATATTGATCAATCAGACAGGATTTTCCGGCTATGCCATCTACGAGAGATTGAGATTGAGGAGCACTTCATCTTCCGTTGCTCATTTTACTACGAGTTTCGAGGACGATTCCATTGTCTTTTCAGAGAGATACATACGTTTGCCAGCTTCTTTGGGTACCCCAACCAGAGATGCTTGGCCTTATACATAAAGGAGGCCCTCCGTCTCCGATCTTCTGTCCTCCAACCACATCCATGTCTTGGATCAACTTCCATCGAGCAGATCACTTCCCTTTCTACGATGCTCCTGACTAGGGACACCAAGCGACAAATGGATCGAGATGATCCTAGATCAGTAAGAACACATAGCACTATTTTTACCTTCGTGAGATCCCAACAACGTTACCAGACCAAACCTCACATTAGCAGATCGACCAGTCACTAGATGAGATCTTCTAGACCACAATGACAAGGTCTTCATTCCAGACAACAACAAAACACTCATTCCAGCTCCTCTTTCGATTCTATTTCCAGACAAACATCTATTTTGAGTTTTCTTCTCTCGACCGCAGATGTTAAGAGAGATGGTTCCAGTAGAACAAAGTAACCCTGTACCACTGGCGCCATATATTCTAGATCTACTCACCTTGTACATCTCTCTTCTAGACCACCTCTCCATTTTTGGAGTCAGTTCTCTAGGTTTTAGATCAGATTTCTATCCTATTTTACTTCCCGCTTCTTTCTTTTATAGGCACAACTTTAGCGCTCCTGCTTTGTATAGACATCATTATACCTAGCAGTCCGATTTGTTGATTTTTATTCATATGAGATATGATCGATATTCAATGATTTATTACAATAATAAGTGTTCCATATATAGGGAACATAAGGTGACCATCCATGAGAGGATGCGTCCTTTGAATAATCAATAACTATTTGTTATTATCATTTACTTATTATATAATATATATAATAATCAATAATAATTATATTATTAATTATTATTATCTACAAGATCAAACACGCAGTTGATGGGAGCATCGAGAGGCACAAAACGAGATTTGTTGCTAGAGGATTCTCTCAGGTGGAGGGAATAGATTATGAGGAGATATTTGCTCCTGTTGCTCGATACACTTATATCCGGATGATTATTTCCTCTGCAACATCCATGGGTTAGAGAGTACATTAGATGGATTTAAAGACAACCTTTCTCAATGGAGAGATTAAGGAAGAAGTATACATCGAGCAACCAGATGGTTTCATGATACATGAGAAGGAGTCTCATGTGTGTAGGTTGAAGAAGGC
>ML803062.1:491316-510048 GCA_009831015.1 Picea engelmannii
TCGAATCTGCTATGTGAGCTCCCGAGTCCCTACAACTACTTGCTAAAAATAGTAGTTTCCTAAAACATCTCACATGTCACCAAAAATGGTCTCAATTGACTTTAATGGCAGTAAGGAACGTGGTTATATCATCAAATACTCTGTGCAAGCTTTGGAATCCTAGACGAAAAACCTGTTAAAACTAGCTCTATCATGTACCATTTCCCTGGAAATAGTTTGAAACTCAATCTCTGTAATGTAACTGAAACCATGGAATCTGAAATTTAATAACTTTGGTGTCAAAGATCATGGCCATAGAATCCACCGAGTATGTACCCACGAACAGTTAATGCTGAACAATCAAGAGGGACGAAGGAGAAGTCCAACCTGATCCTGAATGTGCTCACAAGCAATAATGAAAGTTACACTTGAATTCACCAAGGGTAAATTTAGTGTTAACGGGGCCTATTGGCACCTTACAATGGGCCCCAGAATCTAAAAACGTATAAAAAACATAATTTTTCTGAATGTGTGGGAGTGGCCCCTGAGCATTCGGGGAGTGTGGGGGGAGCATAGGCAGAGCGTAGGGAAGCGCGCTCGCTTATAGTCAGGGAACACATTTTAATGGACAGGAGTGCGCTTCGATGAGCAGTCCTGTAACATATTTGTTTTGGGGGTGCACATTCCCGAGAGCTTTCTCACAATGAGTTGTCCCAGAGTGTGACTTGGGAGCAAGACATGTAAAACTTGAACAATTTTACCACGTGGTATTTGGTCTTCTTCTAGTTCCTTAGTGGAAGGTGAAGTAACTTTTGAATGGACAGTACATATTGTGTAGCAAACCATTTATTTTGATGATTGTAATTTATTTGACTATGGAGCATTTTGCCTCTTCAAACAATGCTAGATTTTATGATTTAACCAACCTTACAAACTTATACATTGGTTTCTTGCATTATATAAATTCTAGTGTCAAATGCTGTTCAGAAATCTTTAACTATCAATTAAATTATAAATGATTTTATTGAACATATATGATAGACAATCATGTCATATATGCATACTCAAGATGATTTCATTTAGTCACACTCATTTTGAGTTTGTTTGGTTGAAGTCTGAAGGAATGTTATCGGGCCTTCTACATGAAATAGATTCAGGGACGTGTCTATTAGCAGCAAAACTCCATCACTGTTAAGGCATGAACTTGAGGTGCAGCAAATACTTTAGATACTTCATGACTGAGTTAAGATTAGATATGTTTTCTTTTAGAGTCTGGGCCTAGCATGTGTCAGAAATATGATGCTTCACTAAAGAAATTTTTGTTCATTTGCAGATGCATCATTTCTGGATGAATGGTCTTTTGACCACTTTGGCAGCCTTTTAAACCAATCAAATGAGAACATACAATTGAAGCAGTTGTTGCATCAAGATAAACTAGTCATCTTTTTACATCTCTTGGGTTGTGATACAAATGGCCATGCACATCGACCCTACTCATCGATCTATTTGAATAATATTAAGGTGGTTGATCATGGTGTTGAAAAAACATATAATCTTATTGAGGAGTACTTTAAAGATAATCAAACTGCATACATATTTACAGCAGATCATGGAATGAGCGACAAAGGTTAGTTTCACTTTGCAGATCCTACAGTTTTCTCAATTTAGAACATGCTTATATAAACTTGCCTGAAAATCCTTATATAAGCTTATCTTGCTCATCTCTCTCTTTTTCTCTCTCTTTCTTGTATCTTTTCTCTTTTCTCTGTATTGCATACATTATAGTTTCTTATTCTCTTTTCTTGGAACGCATTCAATGTCACACAATCTCAATTTTATTTTTAACACTGCCACCAATTACAACTTTGATTGATACCTAACAATCTATGTATAACAACTTTGGTACAAGAATATAAGAAAGTCTCTTTTGGAGTGCTTGATAACAAAAGTTCAATTGTTCTTTGGGAAGTTATGGCATTGTTGTTGAATTTTCTATTTTCAGATCGATAATTATTTCCTTATGATTTCAAACAGAATTTTATGCCACTGTTATTATAGAATAATTACACACTGAAAATCTCAAACAAAATAAACTGCAGTGGAAACAATAGAATCATAGAAAGATAGCCATGCACAGTAGACACAAGATTTTATCTTGGGAAATCCAACCTTGGGAGAAAACCCAACAACTTTTCTTAAGAAGAATTCAAGCCAATAAGTACATCACCATTCAATGAAGAAACCCTAGCACAAATTCATCCTAGCATGAGGAAGAACCCTCAAGAAATAGCAAACCACCAAAAGATAGCGATCCCTCCAAAAATAACGAACCACAAACAACTGGCAACTCGCAACTGCAACTGGCTAATGCACACTTGATGAGAAGAGCTGTGTGATGATGTGAAAATGAAATGATCAAGCCTCTTATTTATAGTAATCGAGTCACCTTTAATTTCCTTGTGGGGCCGACTTCTTCTTTTGTCTTCAATATCTTCTTTAATTTCTTTTCGGGGTTTCTTCAATAGTTTAATGGGATTTGACTTGTCTTCTTGGCATTTCTTCGTTACTAGAAAAGTTGTTTATGAGCCTTGTTGATTGTCATCTCCTCACATGCACGTCTTATTTATATAGGGCTCTAATGTTGAGTAGATTCATCGAGAAACCCCTCATCACAAGGGGTCTCTTAAGCCTGCATCTTCAACATTAGACTAGACTTGTAAACAAGTCAAACCTGCCCTATAAAAAATAGATCACTCCATCTTGGAGCAGGCAATGTGAGAGCATCTCGAGTCTTTATCACTCCTCGTCAAATCAACATGACTACTAGGAGAAAGACTACACTTGGGCCATTCACCACTGGCCAAATCAACTGTTAGCTTTTATAGCTCAGGAGATACTCCACATATTTTGTCTTGTATGCGGAAGTGACCTTGCATTTGCACTACTAGGCACTTGACTTTGTAATAGGCGGTTTATAAAGTTGTAATAAAGTGACTTTTTGTAAAGTGTCCTTTCTAATATTTTATTAAAGTGACTTTATGTCATAAAGTGTACTTATGTTATAAAGTGGAAATGTACTTTAATAAATGTAAGTGATTTATTTTGGAGGGAATGAATCGTGTCCCTTGATCATGTAAAGGCAAGATTAGATCTTGGCCTTTGGATTTAGGGATGGGGAAGGTGAAAAGTCACATTTAGGTTATAAAAGTAAGCCTAGGGTAGTGTCCAAGACAAGCTTTGAGAGATTTTGAGAGAGTAAGGAAGAAATTGTTTGCAACTAGGTTTGGCACATTTTTCAAGAGATATTGGGCACATTTCCCAAGAAGATTTTATGTGTGAGAGGTGCTGGGAATACTGCTGCTGTTAGAGGCCGTACTATACAGATCCATACAGTCCGTACAACAAGGAGGAAGGGTGCGAATTTCGAGGCTAGTTGCTGGCATGAATTTCGAGGCAAGTTTGAAGTTTTCTTTGCTGCAGAAGGGATTTCTGTTCTGTCTATACAACATACTGTTGGCATGATTTTCTAGGTGCTGTTTAGCGAAGAGGGCTGTACAACAGTATTGATTTGGCACATATTTCTAGACAAAATATAAAGGGGGACTGTTGGGTGCCTGTAAGTTGTCTCTTGTTGCCATTATTGACTGCTGTAGCTTGTAATTTCTTCCTAAATCAGAAATAAAATCTCTCTCGGTGGATTTCCCCAAGTTGGGGTTTTCCCTGGCTGGTTGCCAAAATTTCTAGGTGTGCACATGCTTATGTGATTGCTGTTCATTGTTATTTTCCGCTGCAAATGTACTTAGTAATGTGTGTTTCTGTTTTTGAAGTATAACTATGATGTGGGTTATTTTCATTTAAGACATAAACCTAAGTTTGCTAAGTGTGTGACAAAAGCTCTATGTATGTGTGTTTTTGTTACTGATTTTCTACATCACCATGGCCCCGTGAGTGAATGTATCATTCTCCCTTGGTCAAATTAGCATGACCAATCTGGGAGAATGTCTACCCGATGCTGCTAACTGGAGAAACATCAACATCTTGGGCCATTTACCAATAGCCAAATCAACATTGTCCCGTGAGTGAATGTATATTCCTCCCTTGGTCAAATGAGCATGACCAATCTGGGAGAATGTCTGCCTGATGCCGAAACATAAACACCCGCTCTTAGCGAGGGGGACATTCTGCATCATGCCAAGCTTGTCTCTGAAGTATACAAACTTCGCTCTAGACAGAGGCTTGGTGAGAATGTACGCAATTTGCTCATCTGTGGATATGTACTGGAGCTTTACTGCTCCCTTCTGCACCATGTCTCGGATGAAGTGATATTTGATCTCAATGTGCTTCAACTTGTCATGAAATACTGGATTTTCCGAAAGCTTGACACAACTTTGATTGTTGCAATGTATCAAGGTCGTCTCTAGCTCCTGATCAAATAGTTCTGCAAGAAGCTTTCGAAGCCATACTGCTTCGCGACTTGCGACATTGACTGCGATATACTCCGTTTCTGCTGTACTTAGTGCTACAAAAGTCTGCTTCGTGATAATCCAGGATATCATAGTTGATCCTAAGCTGAAGAAACACCCCAAGGTGCTCTTTCTGTCCACTGCACTCCTTGCCCAGTCAGAATCAGTATATCTCTGCAACCTCACTTCACCACCTGAGACATATCTCAGACCATATCCAACTGTACCATGCATGTACCTCAACACATGCTTTGCTGCAACCCAATGGAAGTGCCTTGACTCAACCATAAACTGGCTCAGGGTGCTCACTATTGCCTGTACATAGTGGGATATACCTGGCCTGGTGTTAACCAGGTACATCAAGGATCCAATCAGCTGCTTGTACATAGTGGGATCCACCAAATCTGAATTTGAAGCAGAATCACTTAGCTTCTTCAGATTTGTCATCATAGGTGTAGCCATGGACTGCAATCCATCATACCGAATCTACTCAAGATCTCAACTGTGTACTTTCCTTGTCCAAGGAAGATCTCACCTTCCTCACCTCGACTCCCAAGAAATAATGCATCAAGCCAAGATCCTTCATTTCGAACTCCGAGGCTAACTCCCTCTTGCACTCGACAATGAGTTCCTCTGCCCCTGTAAGGAAAAGATCATCAACATACAACACCAAGATCAACGGATCACCATCAACAACCTTGTAGTAAAGGTTGGGATCTACATCACTCTTGGTGAAGCCCAAACTCATCAAGTATCCATCAATCGTAGAGTACCATGCCCTGGGGGCCTGCTTGAGTCCATACAAGGCCTTCTTTAATTTGCAAACATGAAACTCCGTCCCATGTTTCACAAAGCCTCGAGGTTGCTCTATGTACACTTCTTCCTCAATCACATCGTTGAGGAGCGTAGTCTTTACATCCATCTGATGTAATCTTCAACCCATGACCGAAGCAAGAGAAATAATAGTACTGATGGAAGTGTACCTGGCGACTGGAGCAAAAGTATCCTCATAGTCCACTCCCTCTTTCTGAGAGAATCCTCTCATCACAAACCTCGCTTTGTACTTCTCGATGCTGCCATCTGTTGCATGCTTGATCTTATAGATCCACTTGGAGGTCACCATTGACTTCCCCTTTGGTCTCATAACTATCTCCCACACATCATTCTTCATGATGGATTGATACTCTTCCATCATGGCATCCTTCCAAACTTGTTGGCCTGCTGCCTCCTCATAACTGGAAGGTTTAGAATCAATGATATGACTCATCAATGCCATATAACTTAAGAACCTCTGAGGTTGTTTTCTCTCCTGGAAAGTACCATTGGGAGCTTCATGCCCCTCTACACCGAGCAAAGTGTCACGAATCCATGCTAGCGTCTTCATGGTCACTGCAACCTCTCTAGGTAGATCCATTGACTTTGCTGGCTCTACTGACTCTTCCTGATAGTCTGAAGGATGAACAATTGGGCTAGAGAGATCTGTACCCTTATCCTTCGGAGCCTTCTGCTCCTCACTATCAATCTCCATATAAGACTCTATAGACCTCTTGAAGGCTACCTCTTCATCAAAGTAACATCTTGACTAACCTCGATCTAACGTTGTCTTGGGATGTAGATCCTGTAGGCCTTCGAAGTCTCGCTGTATCCCACAAAAGTACCCTTCTTTCCAGAAGGTTCTAACTTCGTCCTCTTCTCTTTGGGTACATGGATGTATACAAGACAACCAAAGATCCTCAAATGGCCGACCTCTGGCTTCACTCCTATGAATACCTCCTCATGAGTCTTATCTTCCAATATCCGGTCAGGACTCTTGTTCTGAACATACACTGCTATGTTGGATGCCTTTGCCCATAAGAACATGAGTAGAGTTTGATCATGAATCATTGCCTTGACAACCTCCACAATGGACCTGTTCTTCCTTTCCGCAACACCATTCTGTTGAGGTTTGTAAGGAATTGTCAACTCCCTCTTGATCCCTGCTTCCTTGCAGTAATGACTGAAGTCAATGGAAGTATACTCTCCTCCATTATTTGTCCTTAAAACCCTGATCTTCTTCCCTGTCAAGTTCTTTGTTTGAGATTTGAACTCCTGGAACCTGCTGAAGACTTCATCCTTTGTCTTCATGAAGTAGATCCATGTCTTCCAGGAGAAATCATCAATGAATGTCACATAGTACAAGAAGCCACCCAAGGATGATACTGTCATCAGTCCGCATACATCTGAATACACTAGATCCAAGATCCCTTTGAATCTACTATCACTGCTTGGATAAGGTCCCTTGTATTCTTTCCAAGTGTGCATCCTCTGCAAACACCCTCACGCTCTACCTAGAGTTCCAAAATACATGTAACCATTCTTATTAATACTTGCAAAGCCCTATAATGCAGGTGAGCAAATCTTCGATTCCATAACTCACTAATTGATACTGTCATGTACCAATGCCTAGACTGGACGTCCTGATAATCTGTACAGTTCTCTCTCTCGAACACCAATCACTCCTACTGAGTCTATGCTCGAGCCCTTAGGCCATACAAGAACCTGACCATCCACAAATGCAACTTTGTAACCTCTATCCTCAAACACTGAGATAGAGAGCAAGTTCTTCTTTAATCCTGGTATAAACAATACATCTCTCATGTGTAGAGGATCTCCAGACTCAAGCTGAAACGATGTAGTTCCAACTCCTTTTACTGCATACTTGGTGTTGTCTCCAAGTTCCACCAGTAATTTTGAGTCCTTCTTTGTTAAATATTTAAGAGAATTTTGGTAACCTATCATGTGCCTAGAAGCACCACTGTCTACCAACCAGGTATCACTACTATCTGTAATAGTCCTTGTAAGAGCGGAGACAAAGAAATACTCTTTTCGAAGTTCATTTGCAATCTCATCAAGCTTAGATTCCTTTGTCTTCTTTTGTGTTGGATGCTCATCAACATCGACTGTTGATGCATGCTTCCTTCTCTTCCTTTACTTCTGAGGACACTGAGAAGCATAGTGACCAAATGTATGACAATTATAGCACTTGATCTTTGAAAGATCCTTCTTCTTCTGTTCTTGAACTGGAGCTGATCCTCCACCTGTATTTTTCTTTCCAAAATTTCTTTTTCCTTTTCCTTTTCTTGCATGAGTTGCAAGAGCTTAAGTTCCTTCATCCTGGGGTTTTTGCAAGCTGTTCTTGGACAATACTCTAGCCTCCTCTTGGACACAATCATACCTAGCCGATTGAACTTGGGAAACTCCTCTTGCCCACAAATGCTCTGAACAAATGACTCCCATGAAGAAGACAATCCATTAAGAGGTTACTATAACAAGTTCTGCATCATCAATGGTGTTTCCAATGGCCTTGAGTTGATCTCTCAACTGGGAGACTTTCATAAAATAAGTGGCAACTGAATCTGACTTGGTCATCATGATACAACGGAGCTGATTTCTCAAAGCCAATTTCCTGCTAGTGTTCTTATTCTCGAATAATCCCACCAAGGCGTCAAACATTCCTTTGGCAGTCTTCAACTCAACAATGTGTGGAATCAAATGATCTGTTACAGAATCTATCAAGATCCTCTTAGCCTTTGCTTCATTCTTCTTGTTCCTAGCTTTCTCTTCATCATTCTTTGGTTATGAGACATTTTCTTTTACATAATTTTGAATCTCATTTTCATCCAAGATATGGAATTTGTAGCACCATCTACTCTGTCTTCTAGTCTGAGATTGGACACCATCTTGATTTGAAGAACGCCAACAACCCTGAAAACCCTAAAATTTCAACTATGACCAAATGTTAATCTGAGAGTAGCAGTAGATGAGTTAGGGCAAGGCAAGTTCATCTTGGCAAAATAAGTCCCAACGGTTTTCAGAGAAAGTTCAGATTTGAGACTGTGCAACGACAAATTTCAACAAAGCTCTGATACCATGATGAATTTTCTATTTTCAGATCTGATAATTATTTCCTTATGATTTCAAACTGAATTTTATGCCACTGTTATCATAGAATAATTACGCACTGAAAATCTCAACCAAAATAATGTTAGATTTTCATTAGTTTCGTTAACATTAGATTTACCATAGCATTTTTGTCTTCTTTTAACATTCAATAATCATATACTGAAATATATAAGCTGCAGATAAACAAGCACAACAAGATAAACAGATTTATACTGGGAAAACACCAAACTTGTGGGAAAAACACAACCAACTTTTCTTAGAGAGAATCTTTCCAATATTCCAATACAACCATGAACAAACTCTATTCACAAGAGCAAACCAACAATGAAGAAACCTTGATAACAAATACTTATCTTCTTCTTATCAAACCCTAGCGAGGGTAGACAACTGAGCAACACCACAGAATTGGCGCAAGATAACGCACAACAAAACTGGCACAATTGGCAACTAGTGACAACAACTGCAACTGTAACTGCAACTGCAACTGGCACGAAGCAACTGGGCAGCACCACACAACCTTAGCTCAACTCCTCCAGAGGTAGTGCACAAGAGAAAGCACCAAGAGCCACCGAGAATAACTCTCCTCTTGTGAGAGGACTTGGATCTGAAATTTTTGCTACGCTTGGTATATTTGTCTCTTGTGCACTTGTTTATGGCTATCTCTTGTGAATGGTTGATGGAGGAGTGAGGCGCTAGCCTTGGAGGAATGCTTTCTAGCTTTTATTGTGGATTTAACATCTTTCTTGATTTTGGTATGGTCTTTTACTCTTATGCTATCATTTTTTCAAGTCAAGGATTGTTGTGGTAGGAGCTAAGTGGGAAGTAAGAGCATTTACACCCCCACTCTAGTCTCCATCATTTATTGCTTAAAGTTTATTGATGTTGCAAGGGTTTGTTTGAGGAAGTAAGATGATTTACACCTCTCATTCTCAAACCCTAATTAGAGATACTTGCCTCGGGAAGTAAGAGGATTTATACCCCTAAGGAAGTAGCATCTCTAGTTCATTTATTTGACTCCATTAACCCAATAGTAAAGACATTAGTTATCTATTTTTTGCATTGGAGATATAAAATCATTGCCTTGGGAAACATGAATTTTTTTCTTTTGAAAGATCTCTTGCTTGGAGTTGGTTTGCCACATTGAGAGGAGTCTTCCCCTACTAGGGCGTCCCTTCTCTCCCACTACTTTAATTGCTGGTACAAACTTTAACCTACAGCCATTAAGGCTGCATAACCTTAGCTACTAATTCACTCTTAACTCCTAGACTAACCCTAGACTAGCTCCTAAATTTTGCTCACTAACTCTACTAAATAGGGCGCATATTTTGGGCTATTTGTTGGCATCTTTTGATGGTGTAATTTGCTGATAAAAGTGAATGAATGCTACAGCCATAAGGCTGCAATTTTCTGCAGAAAATACATGTTACAACAACTTGCTTTGTTTAGCCTCAAAGTGCCATTTTTCAGTCATAATTGATTGCCATACTCATTGATAATATTGTATATTGATCTTATGCTTTACATGCTGATTTGAAATATGTTACTTGCTGATATAAACTGTCATCTACTGCTGCAAATTAGGGCCAGCAAGCTTAACTTGCTGATTCCTAGTAACATATATCATTGCAAGTTGGATTTTCTTGTGTCTTGGGCAGGTACAATCATCCGAAGAAGTACTATACCTTTGGGGAAACAATCACTTGACTTACAAGGCATCTCTTCCAACATTTCACTCCATTTAGATTTGACCTCTAGAGGCTCCATTTCCATATCTATTCATCTACATCTCATTTCCCCTAGGGTCACCGAGATTGCCTCCCTAAAGTGACCTAGTCACCCTTGAAGTGTTGGACCTACATCTTGGTGACATTGGGTGTAGGATTCCCAAGTTGTAGCACTTGCTTTTGTCGTTGGGTCGGGCTTTGCCCAACCTACAACTTGTGCTATAACATTTTGGCGCCATTGCYGRGGAAGATTTTGAATCTTCTTCATAAGCTAACGACACTTTGGTAAGCYATCYCGAAGCCTYTCCCTTAGCTTGCCTGGYGACTCCACCTAAAGGACGTTCCCTTTCCCTTTTCCTTGATGAGTTCATCTTGAAGCTCATCTTGCGACTCCACCTTCCTAGMATCCTTCTTTCCCCAAACCTTTTCCCCTGGGAGGTTCAAGCCTTCTAAGGTTTACCAAAGAAGGCCTCCTCTCAAGTCTCCCTTTGTTAAAACCCTTTTCCATAATACCCTTCCTCTTGTTCCAATGGCTTGCCCTTGGGCAAGGGACCTCTACAAACCCATTAACATGGCCAATATCTAAGGTTACCCTAACAAAATGCCAACAGAAGTCAACAAATGGTTTCCAAAGTTATCAGGAAACAATGTGATAACTGCTGAAGACCACATTTATGTCATGGGCCGAGACATGGACAATACAGGTATTGATCACGAAGATGTGGCCATGAGGTTATTTGCTTCATCATTGACTGAAGAAGACCTTGATTGGTTCAAAGGACTCCCTGATAATCATATCACGTCCTATGATGCTTTTTCCAACTTATTTAAGAGCAGATGGTCGAAAAAGGGTAGTTCCAACAGATACAATCAAATTCCAACAGATTACCGTCCTACAACATCATCAATTCGTCTCCTTTACATGAATGCTTTTGAAGGGCAGTTCCGAGACATTCTCAAAGATAAAAAGCCCACATCATTGGTAGAGGCTAAAGAGTTCAGTATTGACATTGAAGAGAATCTCCTTGATTAAAAAATAAAACCTTTTTCAGTACCCTCGTACCAAGACAGAAGCAAGAACAAAGGTTTCCAACAACAATGTTCCTGATCCGATTGCTCTCCTGACTCAAAAGATAGACCAACTGAATACTCAGTTTGTCCAGGTGCATAATCAACTTATGAACTGTATGACTACAGTGGAAAGAAATCAATCTGCTCCAAGACCTCAGTTTGCTAGACAACAGAGAGATGCCACCAGTTGGAAACCGAGACCTCAATAAGAGACAAAGGCCCCAGATACTTTGAAACCTCTTGGGACAGTTGATATAGAAGCTTGGTGTCTCTCATGCCAAGAACCCCACAGGGAAGATGAGTGCCCCCGACGAGACGAAGATTATCCTGACAATATAAACTTCATTGATATGATTTGCAATTTCGACGATGAACAGGTTACCAAAGAACAGATCAATGAAGCCAAAAGAATAGGAGAAAGAGAGGGGAGACTCCAGGCCTTAAATAAATTGATAGATGATCAGAAGAAGCAATTAAGGAGGAGGGAAACTCTAACCTACACCGGAAGAAAAAATGCGTCAGCCCCTCTGTCACAGCCTGATACTCCTTCCATCAACAGAAAAGGTTTCTCCACCACCTCCACCGTCGGTATGTGAGTTGCTTCCTAATCCAACTCCTACATATGATATTCAGTTAAATATAGATGTTGCAAGCATGTTTTGGAAATTGAATATGATGAGTAATAGAAATGTGTAAGATCCCTTCTGTGAAAAGGGAAATTTTGAAAGTCTTACAGGTGCCAAACAAAGAGGAAGATCCTTCCATCATTTTGAATTCTATGTATCTCGATCGAACAAGGGACAAGAACCCTCCTTTCTATCTTTCATTAGGCATGAAAGGCCTCCGCTTGAACAACTGCATGCTTGATTCAGGGGCCTCAACAAATGTCATATCATTGAAGGTAATGAAACAACTTGGTTTGAAGACAACCCGACCTTATGGCAATGTGTGTGGTATTGATTCCAAAAAACTCAAAGTTCTCGAGGTATGTGAGGATATTGAGGTCTTCCTGATTGATTTTCCACATATCAACATTCTCATGGACATAGTAGTGATCGATGTTCCAGATGCTAGGGGGATGCTCTTATTTAGGAGTAGTCTACTTCTCTTGGGGGTTTCCTTAGCATGGATCTCACCCATGCACACATTCCTATGGGAGATGACACTTTTCAGATATTATACAATCGAGAGAAAGCTGATAGACACATGATGGATCCCGATGGTCCTGATTATGCCAGCGAATGCGATTATGATGTGCTCCCACAAACCATTGAGTATGATCCATCTGAGCTACCCTTTATGCAGGAGGACTCCATAGACACGCATCTTCCATGGACAGATCAATACAAAGAGAAACTTGCAAAGTACCATGGGAAGGAACTGGGGTCTATCTAAATTTTGAAGAAAGAAGATCAGAAACATAAAGAAATCATCAAAGAGATAGTCCACACAGAGCCTCCAGACGATGAGAATACACCTTGCATCGATTTCAATGAAGGAAGTCTTGTGCTCATGTGGGACAAAAGAAAGGGCAAGCCCAGATATGACCAAAAAGACAACAATTCATGGCTTGGCCCTTACATCATTAAGAAGAAGTCTGACAAATAAAGGTACTATCTGACAACATTAGACGGGAGAAAGATGCTACTATCGGTAGATGGATCTCTTCTCCAACCTCACATCCAGGTCACATGATTTCTTTAGGGCCCATGCCCCAAGTAAGCAGGTAAGTCATTCTGATTCCCTACATTTGCATCTTGATTGCTCAGACTAGTTTAGATGCATTTCATTTTCATTTGTCTCTACTTGCATATTGATTTCATGCTTAGCTTAGAACTTTTTGAAAAAATGTCAAAATTTTCTTTTTCTAGCTTAGTTGCTTTTGATTATGATCATATGAGAACAAGGATGAGTAGGCCATCCCGCACTAGACAGTTTAATGTTTCCTTGCAGGCACAGGTCTACCAGGAGATGCTGCAGTTCTCATGCACTCTACGACGAGCACATGTCCCCAAGTTGGAGCCAGATGTTATCCCCATTTTGTGGATAACTAAGGAGATTATGTCTTGAGGCCCTTAGGTTGTAGATATGGAGTGCTGAGAAGACTACATGACCAACAATACCCTTTTTCACAGTTGGAAACCCCACTCACCACCACAGATGGTCACGGATTTGCAAATGGCATCCACCACATCAGCTGGCTTCCGGAAGGCAATGGGCCTTGCTCCATGAGGTAAAAGATAAAATCCTTGTATGAACCTTCCAGATGCTTTGCCCAAGGATCACCCAAGAAAGCAGTGAAACGCTTATCTTTGAGTAAAGGGGACCCACAATATAATAAAGAATGTTTAAAAGGTTAGTTGGATGATAGGAGGTCTCATCATGAGCCGACCTATGACGTCCATGAATATCTAGTGGTATGTAATTGCCATCATCTGGTCACCAAACCAGGGTAATGGCTCTCAGTTGCCATGGCTGAGAGAAAGGGGGTCTGATCACGAGCCAACCTTCTCATTTCCACTAGGTGTTTGTGGGTGACATTGCCATTATCTGGTCACCATGCCAGGGCAGTGAACTTCAACCTCTCCTTAAAATTATGAAAGAATCAAAGAACGAAAATTAATGGGCTTGGAAAAAGTGCATTGCGGACGAAGGTACCACACAACCCTCTACAAAGGCACCCATGAATGAGACACTATGACCCCTTATATGACATGAGCCCTATGCCCATTGAGTCTTGACCCCAACCACTTCATCCACTTTACATGACTTAGAGAGGGATCTCTTGGAAACTCTCCTTGACCTAGGGCAAGATCTACCCAATAGGACACCTCGTCAACCCTCCCATACTCAAGCTTGACTAGTCGCATAGTGTCTTTGAGCAATTAATTGTTTGATATAGTGATCTTTGATGCACATGCTTAGGTGGCTCATTTATTGATTGGATTCACTTATCATGATGTTATGACTTGAGATCCTTGGAGGGCGTGCTCATTTGTCTTTGCAGGAACTAGTTGGTGGACAGTTTTGGGAGAACAAGCCTAGCTTGGGCTTCCATGGGGCTATAAGCCCACAGGTTGGATGCCAAGGGTCGACATGCCGGATCACAGAGATGAAATATTGAAGACTAGAGGATAGTTTGATGGACCTAGCCCATGCTTCACTTGCCAAACGACTTGCCTAGGAGAGGCAAAACGTCACCTCCTAGGGCATGACGTCACTTTTGGGGGCTAGGTTTTGGTGGTGATGTAGCCATTCATTGACACATGGACATTTTGAGGAGAAGGATGTCTTCACCATGAGGAGATTGCCCAGATGCTTGACATGTGGCCTTTGGAGGCCTACCCATGCTTCTCTAACACCAATGAATTTTTCTAAGTGGCAAAACGTCCTCTAAAGGGGAGAGGGTTTTACTTGTGCAAACGTGAAATTTTAAATGAATTGTTTAATAATACTTTGTTAAAGGGGGCAAGATTAGGGTTGTTTACCCCTCAATATGTGGACAAGTCACCTTGGTGACATTTTGTATAAATAAAAGATCATAAGATCTCATTTTCACAATAACTCTCGAGTATCCTCTTGTGAGAGGACTTGGATCTAAAATTTTCACTACACTTGGTATATTTGTCTCTTGTGCACTTGTTTATGGCTATCTCTTGTGAATGGTTGATGGAGGAGTGAGGCACTAGCCTTGGAGGAATGCTTTTTAGCTTTTATGGTGGATTATCTTAGCATCTTTCTTGATTTTGGTATGGTCTTTTACTCTTATGTTATCATTTTTTCAAGTCAAGGATTGTTGTGCTAGGAGCTAAGTGGGAAGTAAGAACATTTACACCCCCACTCTAGTCTCCATCATTTATTGCTTAAAGTTCATTGATGTTGCAAGGGTTTGTTTGAGGAAGTAAGAGGATTTACATCCCTCATTCTCAAACCCTAACTAGAGATACTTTCCTTGGGATGTAAGAGGATTTACACCCCCAAGGAAGTAGCATCTCTAGTTCATTTATTTGACTCCATTAACCCAATAGTAAAGACACTAGTCATCTATTTTTTGCATTGGAGATATAAAATCATTGCCTTGGGAAACGTGAATTTTTGTCTTTTGAAAGATCTCTTGCTTGGAGTTGGTTTGCCACATTGAGAGGAGTCTTCCCCTACTAGGGCGTCCCCTCTCTCCCACTACTTTAATTGCTGTTACAAACTTTAACCTACAGCCATTAAGGCTGCATAACCCTAGCTACTAATTCACTCTTAACTCCTAAACTAACTCTAGACTAGCTCCTAAATTTTGCTCACTAACTCTACTAACTAGAGTGCATCGTTTGGGCTATTTGTTGGCATCTTTTGATGGTGTAATTTGCTGATAAAAGTGAATGAATGCTACAGCCATAAAGCTGCAATTTGCTACAGAAAATACATGTTACAACAACTTGCTGTGTTTAGCCTCAAAGTGCCAATTTTCAGTCATAATTGATTGCCATACTCATTGATAATATTGTTGATTGATCTTATGCTATACATGCTGATTTGAAATATCTTACTTGCTGATATAAACTGTCATCTACTGCTGCAAATTAGGGACAACAAACTTAACTTGCCGATCCATACTAACATATATCATTGCAAGTTGGGTTTTCTTGTGTCTCGAGCAGGTACAATCATCTGAAGAAGTACTATACCTTTGGGGCAACAATCGCTTGACTTACAAGGCATCTGTTGCCACATTTCACTCCATTTAGATTTGACCTCTAGGGGCTCCCCTTCCATACCCATTCATCTACATGTCATTCCCCCTAGGGTCATCGGGATCGCCTCCCTAGAGTGACCTAATCACCCTTGAAGTGCGGGACCTACATCGAGATGACATTGGGTGTAGGATTCCCAAGTTGTAGCACTTGCTTTTGTGGTTGGGTCGGGCTTTGCCCAACCTACAACTTTTGCTATAACAATGTGAAAATAAAATGATCAAGCCTCAACGTACATCTTCAACATTAGACTAGACTTGTAAACGAGTCAAACTCGTGCTATAAAAAATAGATCACTCCATCTTGTTAATTTTCAAGCATAAACAGATATAGAAGATAACAATAGTGTTCTTTGCCTCTTTAAATGATAAACAAAAACATAAGAATCATATGAAGATCACTCATTTATTGAGACAAATATTTATCTTGGGAAACCCTCAAGGGGAAGAAAACCCAACAAACTTCTGTAATATATTGATCAGTCCATCAAGTACAATAAATTTACAAGGCAATAGCACCTAGTCTCTATTACAAATCTTCCCTCAAACTTGTAGCTATTGCTGTAGCTCTTGCTGTCCCAAAAAATGCTCTTAAGGTTGACTCAAATCTGCCCTTTAGTTGCTATCCAGAACAACCTTTAATTGCTGTCCAAAACAAAAATATTGGTAGCTACAGAAGTGCCTCTGTTGCTGCTCAGAATATAGAAATCAGCTGCTACAGAAGTGACTCTGTTGTTCCCTTGCTTCCTCAGAAAATACTAAGCTGCTCCTTCAGAAAATACTAAGCTGCTCAAAATATGTCTAGGATGCTCCCTCAGAATGGCTTAGCTGCTGCTCAAAATATGGCTAGGCTGCTCCCTCAGAATGGCTTAGATGCTGTTCAGAATATGTCTAGGCTGCTTCCTTAGAATGGCTTAGCTGCTGCCCCAAAACTGTGATAATCTCCTTATATTTGCTGCCCCAGAACTGTGTTAACCTCCTCCAGAAATACATTTCCTAGCTGCTACTCAGAACTGATATATAAACCTGATATATCAAACTGATATGAAAAATTGATATCTAGAAGAGGTTGCCTCCCTCTCTTTATATAACAAGGAGTCTAGGATAGGAGTCTTGAGGTTAGGGTCACCTTTTAGGTTAGGATAGATGCTAGGAAAGGAGGGCGACTTAGCTAGGTGACCGACTTACTTTTAGAGGAGGGTTGATTAGGAAGGGACAACTGGCAAGGGGGCAGCTTGATGACAGTTTGAAAGGGGGCAGCTTAATGACAGCTGAAAAGGCTGCAGCTTAATGATAGCTGGAAAGGGGGCATCTTGAAGAGCTTCTAGAGGAATATCCTCTGTAGCTGCTCTAAATTTTAACACTCCCTCTCAGCAAAGAGGGTATTCTTCAAGCATCCACATCCACACAATTCTTTCTATTGCACACGATCATTGACTTGTTGATAGGATCAATATATCACAAGAAGTTTTGTATTCTTATGCAGATAAGGATCATGGAATGTGATTATCCAGTTCACCTTAACCATGGTCAACTGCTAGAGTTATTTCACTTAGGGGTGGCCAGTCCCTAAGGAATACTCATAGCTCATCATGAAGACCTAGGAGAATTTTTCTCATTTCCTTGTCTTGACTTTTTCTTTGACACACAAAGCTCACAAGACTTGTCTTGACTTTTGCTTTGACACACAAAGCTCACAAGACTTGACTAGGCTCAGAGAGGTTGTATGTTCCCCCTGACTTTTGCACTGGTCTATCTATGCTCACAGAGGTTGTACATTCCCCCTGACTTTTGCACTAGATTGTTTATGCTCACAGAGGTTGTACATTCCCCCTGACTTTTGCATTAGACTTTCATAGCATCTCGTTCGTCTTGACTTTTGGTTTGACTCACAGAGGTTGTACGTTCCCCCCTGGCTTTTGTCAATACCTCACAAGACTGGTTGATTCTCCAAATCTCCCTGGCTGGCTTCAGGGTGGCCACTTAAGGCCTCTCATTTGAGAATGTTTTTTGATGTTGCTATTCCGTCTCAGTGAGGGACACATTTTCAGCCATACCAAGCTTGTCCCGGAAGTACACAAATTTTCCAAGCGACAGAGGCTTTGTCAAAATATCAGCTATCCGCTCATCAGTATGAATGTATTGCAGCTTGATGGTACGTCTTTGGACCATGTTTCTGATGAAATGATATTTCATCTCAATATGCTTTGATATGTCATGGAAGACTGGGTTCTCTGTGGGCTTTAAGCAACTCTGGTTATCACAATGGATACCAATTGTTTCTAACCTCTCTTGAAACAACCCAGACAGAAGCTTTCTCAACCACAATGCTTCTCTGCTTGCATTATTGGTTGCTATATACTCTGCTTCAACTGTACTTTGTGCTATAGAGCTCTGTTTCTTGCTTGACCAAGATATCATAGTTGAACCCAAGCTAAAACAATATCCGAAAGTACTCTTCTGGTCCACTGAGCTCCCAACCTAGTCTGAATTAGCATAACCATGAAGCAACACTCCTCCACTGGAAGTGTATCTAAGTCCATATGTAATGGATTCTCTCAAATATCTGAGAATATGTTTAGCAACAATCCAATGTCTGTGTCTTGGTTCATACATGAACTGACTCAAGGCGCTTACAACAAAGCATATATCTGGCCTTGTATGGATCAAATACATCAAGGATCCAATAAGCTGCCTATACAAGGATGGATCCACCAAGTCTGATCCAGAATCTGACTCATGTAATTTCTTTAAGTTAGATACTATGGGTGTAGACATGGATTTACAATCTAGCATACCAAATCTATGC
>ML803062.1:526556-539957 GCA_009831015.1 Picea engelmannii
TCACGAGCATTTATCCCGGCCAAAAATGTCACCCAAGAAGATGGAAGACCATCCACAACAGTCTGGATGAGATCATCATCATCTATCGTTATACCGATGACTAGTAGCTGATCCCTTAACTAAGAGATCTTTGTGAAGAATGAAGCTATAGAGTCATCCTTCTCCATCTTGAGGGTTTGGAGCTTATTCTTTAGAACCCTCTTCTCACTGGGTGCCTTCTTTTCATACAGATTGAATAGAGTGTCAAAACACTCATTTGCTGTCTTCAGAGGTGCTAGAACAGGCATGATATTATCTTTGACTGAATCAAATATGATTCTCTTTTCCCTTGCCTGATTCTTCTTGAAGGTTGTCCTTCCTGCATTGGAGGTGGGCTCTTCTATTGTGCTGGTCACAAAGTTGTCCAAGTCATATTCTTCCAGAATATTCAGGGCTTTGGCTTTCCAAACATTAAAGTTTGAAGCCCCTTCAAGTCTGTCCTCATGTCTTACAGAAATGGAAGACATTAAAGATTGAATAATTCCTAAGGATCTGTGTAGGATCTTAGCAGACTGCAGAAATGAGCTCTTCAATGCCCTAGAGCTCTGATACCATGTTAATTTTCAAGCATAACCATAGATAGAAGATAACAATAGTGTTCTTTGCCTCTTTAAATGATAAACAGAAACATAAGAATCATAGGAAGATCACTCATTTACTGAGACACAAATATTTATCTTGGGAAACCCTCAAGGGGAAGAAAACCTAACAAATTTCTGTGATATATTGATTAGTTAATCAAGTACAATAAATTTACAAGGCAATAGCACAAAGTGATTCTTCAACAAGCAACTCTCTTGAGATGAAGTTGGATGTGACAGGGTGGTTTAGTAATGCCAAGGTTCCCATTCCTATTGTGAAGAACCGAATTAATGAAGTTTTGGGGCTTGAACCAACCAGTCATGCAACTCATCTTGTGAGTGAGAGTGAAGATGCCCCTTTTATCTTCCAAACTATGCACAAAGGAAGCAACAATCCGAGGAACCAACCCTTTTTCATACATTGATAGTGGAAGACTTTCTCTTACATAATTGTGTGCTGTATTCTAGAGCCTCGACCAATGTGATGTCTCTCAAGGTCATGGAACATTTGGGTTTGAAAACTTCGAGGCTGCACAAGAATATTTGTGCCATGGACTCTAGGGAAGTCAAAGTGTGTGGATTGATCAAAGGTCTTCAAGTATGCTTGGTCGCTCATCAAGATATTTGCTTGGTAATGGATGTGGTGGTCATTGATGTTCTCGATGCTTGGGGATTGCTTCTATCCAGAAAGTGGGCTGCTGACCTTGGAGGTAGCATTCAAATGGGTTATTATATGCCACTATTTTGAATTTTTAGGGTATGCCAATGATCTTACATAGAAAGCCGATGAGGAAATATCATGTGGAGGATCCACGAGATCCTGAGAATGAGTTGGTTTGCTTTGAAGAAGAACTTAGATCCTACACCATGCTTACGACAAAATTAGCTCTTCATAAAGAAGTTGACAACATTTGGAAGCTGAATTTCGACGGGCCAAGTGCCAAGAAGGTATGGGTGCAAGTATTGTTTTCACTCCCCCCAAAGGCAATGTTTCATGTTATGCTTTTTGTTTGGAATTTGAAGCAACTAACAATGTATTTGAATATGAAGCACTTTTACTTGGTTTGAATTTATCAAAGAATCTTGGAATTAAGATTTTGAAAATCATTGGTGATTCTGACCTAGTTGTTTTGTAAGTAAAATGCCTTTATGCTTGTAAAAATGAAAGATTGAAAAGATACATGAATGTTGTGTGGAACGCCATGGGATGGTTTGAGTGCGTCGAGAGGCGTTCTACAATCCAGTATGGGAGAGATGTTCATGTAACATAACACATCAAAATAATAATAAAATATTAAAATAATAATAATAAAAAAAAAATTAATAATAAAAAATAATAAAATAACAAAAAATTATGTCGGCTCCATATATATATATAATTACTTTGAATGAATAACAATCACCGTGTGTGTATATATATGGAGGTCGTAATATATGGAGTTCGTAATAATTACTTTAGTTTGGTATATAATTACTTTTTAATATATTTAAAAAATGAAATATTTTAATATATTTTATAATATTAATATATTATAAAATATTTTGATATATTAAAAAATATATATTGGTTTGAATTTGTTTTCTATTTGCCCTAACTTCAATTAATAGATCACGGAAACAATGTAGTCGTTACGAAGGTCGTAATATGTTATAAAATATATTAATATATTTTAATATATTTTATAATAATTTAATATTAATGTATTAAACCAAGATAGATCCATCTTAAACCTGGATCTATCAAGAGTCGAGAGAGGTCAAATCTCTCGAGGTGAAAACCTTTACTTGAGGAAAGGTTAAAAGTTTGTACCTCAAGATATTTGATTCCTCTTGGCACTTGATAGATCCAAGGTTAAGATGGATCTATGCTGGTGCATTATCCTTGACAGTGGAACCAAGGGATTTGAATAAAAGGGCTGATGCAGTAGTCGTCTTTGCTACGACGCTATAGATTTGTGATGATATGGTGAAGAATGGAAAAACGAAGATTATTTTCAGACTAAGTTGCATGAAACGGGGAAACGTTTCTAAGTTTCCGAAACTAGGACGGTACGAAACAGGCCCTCAAAAAATGGAAACGTCGGGGAAACACCGTATACAAAAAAATTAATATATATATATATATATATATATATATATATATATATATATATATATAGCTTTTTTAAAAATAAAACATTATATTGCAAGAAAAACATAATGATACACATAAATGACATTTTAGAAGGAAACCCATGTCCATATTAACTCCCATAGATGATCAATATCATTCATTAGATGATGCAAGTAGCAAAATCCAAAATTAGCCTATATAGATGAGGCTTTACATCCAAAATCAGCCATTATAAATGAGGTTGTATGTGCTGAAAATGAAAAAAAACATGAGCTAAAGGAAACTACAATTACATATCCTAATATATATCATATTGATCCTCATTCTCATCATCAAAAATAGAACAAGATGCATGTTCAACAGAACTAGAGCCTCGATGGGAAGAAGAGGCAATTTGAATTCCACTTCCACTTGCATCATCAACATTATCAAGAGTAGCATGAGAGAGCTCTAAGTCTGGGTTTTCTGCATCCACATCCCACTCTTTATGAGGCCCACTTGTATATTCTTCACCCTTGCGAGACACAAGGCGGAGGTTTGAATGCACATATACAAGATTCTTAACCTTCTGCGATCCCAACTTGTTGCGCTTCATGGAATGAATGAAACCATAGGTGCTCCAATTCCTTTCTGCTGATGAAGAGCTTGCCACTTGTGATAGAATACAAGTGGCAAGGATTTGCAAATATACCCCATTTGCCCCAAGACAAGTCCACCATTTAATCGTGTTCATGGTGCTTCTCTCCTCCAAAGCTGAGATGTCTGCAAAATCCTCTAATCCAACAACAAAACAAGCAAATTCCTCCCTCACCTCTGTTTGTTGAGAAGATGGAAACAACCTCTGGAAGGATTTTTTCACTCCTGTGGCCACCTCCTTGTCCTTATGTTGGGCCTTCCTCTTCCCATTTCTTTGAGCAATGAACTCCTCATCATAAAATTTGGGATTTAGAGCATGTGCCAAAGTGTGCAATGGAGTGTTAAAGTCATTTCACCTAGTAACAATGATGCTCAACAAAATCAACCTCAACAAAAAACAGAGTGGGAGCCCACTGTGTAATAATTTCCATGGTTTTCTTAATCATGGTATCCATGCCATCATAAATCTCTCCCAGGAAAGGTTTGTCTGTGTCTGCATCTCGGAGAAGCTCAAATGCAGGTAATGTAAACTTGAGCAAGAATTCTACCTTGCTCCACCAATCCTCATCAATCAACACCCTCCGCACCATACTTCCTGTCTCTGCATCTGCCTTTCTCCACTCAGCCCAAGTCACACCCACCACCATACTCATCAATGCACTTTTGACCTCAACAAGGGGGTGCAACATGATGAAGTTTGAGGCATATCTTGTCTCAACAACTTTGAGCAACTTCAATTTGGCCTATTCTCGATACATTGCTTGAGACTGGTGGTGGTTGGTGATGAATTTAATGATCTTCCTAGCTTTCTCTGTGACCTCTTTAATCCATTCATTTTTTGCCTCAATCTCTTCTAAAATGAGATTTAAATTATGGACAATGCAAGGAGTTCAAAAAATATGATGATATCTACTCTCAACAATCAAGCCTGCAACTTTGCAAACGAGTGCATTATTTGTGATAACTTGCACCACATTTGTTGGCCCTACTTGTTAAATAGCAGAAATTATAATATTAGCAATGAATTTGCTATCTTTTACCTCGCCAGAACAATCTTTTGCTCTTAAGAACATCGCTCATGTTGGTGATGATGCAATAACATTGACCAAGGGCCTCCGCTTTGTATCAGTCCATCCATTAGAGATAATGAAAACCCCTGTGCTGGTCCATGAGCTACGAACTTGTTTGAGAATATCATGAATCAATGCCCTCTCTTTCTAGAGCAACACTCTCCTGAGTTTTTCATAGTTTGGCCCCTTAAAACCTTGAGGAGCCTCGTTAATTGCTTTCACCATATCCTTCCAATAGGGGGACCGAACCACATTAAATGGGATGCCACATGCAAATATGGCCCTTGCCACTCTTGACTCTGCTTCTTCTCTTTTTTTATTGTTGAACATCTTCATCAATTTGCTGTTTGTAGCTGCACCCCTTCCTCCAGGGCCTTTGGATATCTTGTTTTCTACCTCTAGTGCACTCCTCTTCCTTGCTTCATGAATAATCCTTGGCTCATTGATAACACCCAAGGAAGGAGGATGCTTGCTAGTGCCACGCATAGTAATCTTGGCTCTATTATCCTTAATTTTTTAAGCATCATCATGCTCTTTCTGGAATTTATCCCTCACCTGCAGATCAAGAGTATGTGGACAACCTTCAATACCCTTCCCTTCATGCAAAATGTGAGCCTTGGCTCTTGTGTAAGACCCCTTGAAGGTCTTATCTTTCTTTCATAAATTGCACCTCCATTCCCATTAACCTCTACCAACACCCATAGCCTTGACCTTGATAACATGCCTCCAAAGAGGATAGTATTCTTGCTGCCTGCTTACTTCAACAGCTCTAGGGGCAGATGAAACAACACTTTGAGAAGCCATGAATGCTGCAAAAACAAGAAGAAAATCTGTTCACCAAACAAAACTGAAATTTGCTAATGCTCACCAAGAGAACAAAGAAATCTGCTAAGCAAACATAAAATAAATATGCTCACTAAATAGAAAAGAAATCTGCTCAAGAAAACCACACACAATCTCCTTGCTGTTGCTGTAGGAAGCTCCTCTTACTAATGAAAGTGTGAGGAATGAGTGAAACAAGTGGTTTCTTATAGCAAAGGAAGGAGATTTAGGGTTTCTATTAGTTTCTAGAAATTTTTTTTTGAAATGAAAAAAAAGGGAGAAAATCAATTTTATTCTCATTGGAGAATACAGAAAAGGAAAAAAAAAAATATAATTGACTGTTTGGGGGCCCCACGACTCCCTATCTTTTTTTATTTCACCTCTAGGACGCTTTAAAACGCTCGAAATGTCGACCATACGGGCTGGTACAGTCGGGAAACGCCACTGGCTGTACCGTACGACGTTTCCAAATCGGGAAACGCCGTATGGTATGACCGACGACATTTCTCGACCGTACCGTACTCGTACTGGTGTTTCTCTTCGTTTCTGTGGGGGAAACATGGGGGGTAGCATTTCCTGCAACTTAGTTTTCAGACCATCAGTCCTAGATAACTTCATCAACTAGCAGGTTTTCGATGATGATGCACATAGTTTAAGATTCGTGAAGAACTTGTAGGAATTTGCGAAGAACCAAATCGATTGGAGAGAAGAAGGTTCAGAAGATGAAATAAAGGAAAACAAGGTTCTTCCAGCAGGCCTTGTACATCTTGAAGATTGGTTTGACAGATATGACAGGTACAAAGAGAAGAAAGAGATGATTAAGCCTGATGAATATATGAGGAAGTCAATATCGAATCAATTGAGAATACAACAATGATAAAGATTGGCAAAGGAATATCAGGAAAGGAAAGAAAGGCAATCGAGAATTTTATCAGAGTGTTAAGGGATGTGTTTGACTTCTCCTATGATGATTTGAAGGCCTGCAAGGGAGATATAATTCAACACACTATACCCTTGAAAGAAGGTGCCAAGCCATTTCGACAGAAGCTGAGACAGATTAATCTGAA
Organism: Picea engelmannii; assembly: GCA_009831015.1. Classification (NCBI taxonomy): domain Eukaryota; kingdom Viridiplantae; phylum Streptophyta; class Pinopsida; order Pinales; family Pinaceae; genus Picea; species Picea engelmannii. Next base: position 532,885 of record ML803062.1, read on the forward strand.
ATTGGTCCCTCTTGTGCAAAAAGAGTTGCAAAAACTATATGAAGCGAGAATCATCGCTCTCACAAGACATTCTACTCGATTCTCCAATCCTGTGATAGTGCGAAAGAAGACTGGTGAGATAAGGCTTTGTGTGGATTTCAGAAATCTCAATGTAGCATTTGAGAAGGACAATTATCTTATTCAATTAAGGGCAGATTGTGAATACAGGAGTGTAATCTTCACCTTCTGTTATGGTTGACTATATATTGAATTGGTTATCCAGAAGCTCACTCATTTTTGTGTCTTGGTCAAGGTCAACCTATATCTGACTTGGGTACCCATAAACCCACTCTTCTTGATATTTTTGCTAAGGTTGACCTTATATCAAGGTGGTTATCCATAAAACCACTCTTAGTATTTCAGATGGGTATCCATACACCCACTCTTAGATGTACTTGGGAAAAGCTATATTTGAGTTGGGTATCCATAAACTCACTCTTAGTATTTGAGTTGGTTCTTTGTACACCACTGTTAGCAATATTCAAACTCCCTTAATTGTATTTGAGTTGGGTATTCATAAACCCACTCTTCTGCATATTTTGGCCACGATCAATCTTATATTGAGCTAGGTATCCATACACCTACTCTCAAGTGTATTTGAGCTGGGTATCTGTAATGACCCCATTTTTGGACATTATTATATTACAGAGTGTTATGCTGACCAGAGTAGCCAGAGGGGTGTGACAACGAGTTCAGGAGATATTGAGGGGTTTTATTGGGCTCGACTTGTATTGTTCATCATATTTCATCATCGGGATCCATTCCGCACAACTTGGCTTTGGTTCCGTTGCATTCCAACGATTTTCGTAATTTTGAGTTATTATGGGTTATATTTTAATTAAATTCACTAAGAAGGTCATATTGGGCATATTACTTGGAGAAACCTCTTAGTGTAATAGCTCATCGAAATTAGGAGGAAGAGCACTAGAGGATAAGATGATGAGAAGTGACTTTCAGTGGTCGGAGAAGCCATAAGGATGGATAAATCACTTTTTAGAGGTAAAATGGTTAATTAATTAATTAAGCGATTTAATTAAGGAATAATAAAATAAAGTAAAAGTCACTTGGAGAGAAAAGGTGAAGAGGGGGTATAAAAGAGAGATAGGGGCCTCTATTCTCTCATTATGTTGTTTATCATTTTGATGCTTGGCTTCTTGCTAGAGAGTCCATGCACTTGGGGGTTTTGAGGGTTTTGACTGAACAAACCCTAGAGATCAGCTCGGTGGTGAAAGATCCCACCCAACCTGGTCCAAGCTTGGTCACGGAGTTGAAAGATCCCTGCCTCGCCATTCTACATCAGTTCTATCTTAGTCACAGGTGGATTCTACATCAGCTACAGGTTCAAAGAGAAGTGGTGCGCATCATTGAGGGTTTTCAATAGGAGGGTGCACTTGAGGAGTTAGTTCAGTTTGATTTGGCCAAGGAGAAGGAGATTTGGAGGGTTTTGCTATTGAGGTAGCTTGGTAGAGGCCATAGCGCTCTTCTTGGCCTTCCTTGGGTGTGTTTTGGCTGAGTATTGATTTATTATGAGTGTGGTACGATTTCTCCTAGTGAAAGGCGCAATTTTTGAAGCAAATCTATTCATTTTGAGGGCACAAACTCCATTCTTCAGTAAGGGGACTCCCCTACCTTGTTTCCAGACTTCAGGTCTACTCTTCTCAAGGCTTTTGATTGCTATTGGAGCCAAGGATGAAGAGGGCCGAAATCTCCCTACAACTACAACCAGAAACTAGTGCGCAACTCATCCAGTTTGAGGGATTGGCACTCCAGAGGGCACAGATCTCAACTTGTCATTCATCTCTTGCATCTATTTGGCCTTTGGAGGCTTGTATCTTCTCCTCTTGGACTTACTTGAGAGTTATTGTCATTTTGCTACTAGATCTCAGCTATATTGTCCCAGATCTGCAGATCTATTGTATCAGGATCTTCTACTATTATGAATAATATTAGATCTGAGGTATTTTTGCTATTTACTTGAGTTGCTTCTGTTGTATTCGTTGTGTATATGTTATTGGCTGCATTACTATCTTTACTTACTGCAAACACACAATAAAACCATCATTATAAACCCCAACACAACTCAAGAGCATAAATCAACAAAGTGTTTGACAAAATGCCACAACCAGAAAACACATAGAACACAATAAAAACTCAATGTTCCAATCAGATCTGGTTGGGAACAATACAGTATCCATAAACCCACTCTTGATATTTTGGCTATGACCAACCATTTTATTGAGTTGGGTTTCCATAAACCCACTCTCATTCGTATTTTCACTGGGTATTCATAAATCCACTCTACTTCATTTTGGCCATGAATAATCTTATGTTGAGCTAGTATTCATAAACCCACTCTCAAGTGTATTTGAGCTGGGTATCCATAGACTCACTCTTCATATTTTTGGCTATGACCAACCTTTGTATTGAGTTAGGTATCCATAAACCCACTCTCATTTTGTATTTCATCATTTCTCTCTATAGCTCTTTGTTCATCATAAGAGATGGTGTAATCTTCACATTCGGCTATGGCCAACTCTTATTGTGTCATTAATGCAATTGGTTGGGCATTAGTGTGACCATTTATTGTATTAGGTTATGGTTAAGGCCAACTTAGTCAATTTTGATACATAGGCTCAATAACCATCTTGGGGAGTGCACCCTACTCACATGGGCCCATGAATCCTCTTGGGGAGGGAACCTACTTATGTGGGCCCATAATCCCTCTTGGGGAGGGTGGACTATTTTTTGAGTGTGTATAAATACACACTCTAGTATCATTTCTACGACATCATTTCATGAGCTATTTTATCTAGTATCAAATGTTTTAATCCTATGGGCACTTATACATCACTTTTCTCTCTATTTTTCATTGTATTCTTTGTGAAGTGTTAATGTGATGTGTTTATCCATGTAAAATCACAACACTCCATAGAGTGGCTAGGGCTAAGAGTATACCATATTATGAGGGAGATGTTGGTAAGCTGACAAATCCCTTAGGGATGGGAGAAACCTAGTGATGGGCATTTGTTCGAGAGGGCTATCCTAGGAATGTGAAAGGGTACTAGTTCCACTTCGTTGGATGTGGGGAATAGTAAGAGGATGTGGCCTTGTGATCTCTCATGTCGCGGGGGCACTACCTCACTGAGTATAGATCTTTGTGAGGGGCTGTGTGTGGCAACCCCAGGTTTTGTTGATACCAACATTTTAAGACTTGTTTTTAAGCTAAAGAAGTCTTTTTATGGGTTGAAATGGGCTCCAAGGCCATGGTATGCGAATATTGATCATTTCTTCCCCACTAGTGGCTTCAAGCATTGCTAGTCACATACAAATATTTATGTAAAACATGTGAATGGCGAAATCCTCATTCTTCCCCTATATGTAGATGATTTGATTCTTATGTGGAGTTGTGATGATATGATCCTTGGATCTTACAATAAAGAAGAAACTCATGAGCACATTTGAAATGACTAACTTAGGCCTTTTGCACTATTTTCTTGGTATTCAAATTTTGCAACTTGATGGTGGAATAGTCTTTTCCCTGCCTAAATATGCTCTTGATCTTTTAAAAATGTTTTGCATGGAAGTCTGCAAACCTTTCCCTACCCCTTTTTAGTTTGTCGTTAAATTAAATGCGAATTGTACCTCTTTGAAGGTAAATTCTGCTTTGTATCGCCAACTTGTGGCCAGTCTCCTGTATTTGACTCATAGTAGACCAAATATCACCTTTGTTGTCAATCTGGTGTCCAGAAATATGCAAGAACCAAAGGAAAATGATTGGATTGCAACATAGAAAATCCTTAGATATATTAAGGGTACCCATCTTTTGGTATTCTATTAAGTATTCTTATGTGGGTAAGGCTACCTTGGTTCAATACACTGACTCAAATGCAGCTGGAGATCAGGATGAGCAGAAATCCACCTCTGGTTGTGCCTATTTTCTTGGCTTATGTCCGGTTGCTTGTTGAGTAAGAAAGAATTGATGATTTCTGTCTCCTCCACTGAGGTTGAAATTAAATTGAATTCATAGCTGCTATCGCAGATGGACATGAGGCAGTATAGCTTCAGACATTATTGGATGAGCTGGACTTTGTCAAGAACAACCGACTTCACTTAAATATGATAATCATGTGCCATTCAGCTTGCTTGACATCTGGTGTACCATTCCAAGACAAAACACAATAAGGTTCATCAACACTATATTCAGCAGTTGATATAGATCAGACTTTGTATTCTGCTTGGGATGAAGGAGGTTGTCATTAAGGGGGAATAATTATAATGTCCCTTCCTTGCCCCGATGTCAAGCTTAAGGGGGAAATGTTATTTGTTAAATAAATATAATCTTGACTTAGTGGCAACTTAATGTTAATTAATGCCACTAATGTCATTAATGTTATTAGGGTGTGACCCGAGAGTTCATGTCTTTCACCCCATTATGATATATAGAGGGATATTGTATCACAACTTAATTATCACAAACATTATTGAATATCATTGCATATTTGTATTCGTGTTCTTAACTTCTTATGCATGCTGTTTGGAGTCTCTTTATTTTTGATTCTCATGTTTATCATTTCTTTCTAACAAAGGCTTCTTGTTTGATTTATGCTAGATTTTGAATATGTTGTTAAGCAATAATTTTCAATGAGGAATGACATCTTATAGAAAATACTTGAACTGGTGTAGACAGAGGTTTTGCCTGACTGAATCAGAAGTTGAGGATGCATCTAATCAATCTGTCAAAGATATAACCTGAGAGAGTCTTATTGCCCAAGAAGTGGTTATTAGAAAGTGACGTTGAGTTATTCATAATTTCTCTGACATGACTAATTAGACGGCAACACCTTACAATATTGTTGTGAGATCCGTCTTTCCCTAATTTCATAGTACATAAAGCATTAAAAAGGATGGGATTGCAAATGAAATGGTTGATGAAGGGAGAGTTTTCCTCTTCCAGAGTTAAAGGTTCATGTTTTCATGTTTGGAAAAGATTTCATTTTATCTTTACGGGATCTCACTTACATATATTTGAGTGCAGATTGTGTTATTATAAGATTATATCATGGAAATAAAAGTGTCATCTCAGTACCTAACCATTAAGCGTCTGGATTATTATAACAGGAAGTCACGGGGATGGCCATCCTGCAAACACAGAAACTCCCCTTGTAGCATGGGGAGCTGGTATACAGAAACCAAGTCTTTCAACTCCTGAAAGCAATGCAGATGATGGCTACAGATTTGTTGATGAACATACACATGATATGCCTACACCATCTGAATGGGGCCTTGAAAGCATTGAACGAGTAGATGTTAACCAGGCTGATATTGCTCCTCTTATGGTAATATGAAATTTTCAATTAACGTTACTTTAATATAGCAATTCCAATCACAGAGTTAATACAATAATAGCCTTTTGAATCCTATTTGATCCATGTACTTTTTATTTTGTGAATCAATCTTGGTCAGACAATTCTCCTAGGCCTACCTTCTCCGATGAATTCTGTTGGAAGTTTGCCTCTGGATTATTTATATTTGGATAAGGTGAGTTACTTCTCTTTGCTCACTGGTAATAGATTGAAATTGATTAAGGGAACTTCAATTCAACAGGATGTACCAGTTATATGGTTTCTCTACTTACAGACTTTGGCTATGATTCAAATCTTTGTGGGGAATGACATCGAGGGTTCAGAATTGTATAATATATGATTCCATTTGAACTAAGCATTTTGAAAGATGATATTTTTATCAACTAAACACAATGTTCTCCTTGTTCATGTGTACCAGGAAGCACAAGCAGAAGCTGCTTTTTCAAATGCGAAACAGATTCTTAACCAGTTTCTTCGCAAGTCTCGTATCCAAAGAAAATTTAAAGAGATATTGTAGTTGGATAATATTAATGATGTCATTCTAGAGTGTAAAAACTAGGGTTTAATGAACTGAACCTAAATAATTTAGAATCCCTTGAATCTAATAACTTGTATAGGTTTTATCAGGAATTCATTCTGAGGAATTTAGTTTTGTATGTCCCTTTGGCCTGTGCTCAAATGGAAATAATGAAATTTTAGTGTTTCAATCTTGTCAAGTTGGATTGAAGATATGATATTTATTATTATCATATTAGACATTTGAACAATATTGGACATGTATATGTTTTACCAGGCATTCATTCTGAGGAATTTATTTTTGTATGCCCCTTCAGCCTGTGCTCACATGGAAATAATGAAAGTTTAGTGTTTCAATCTGGTCAAGTTGGATTGAAGATATGATATTTATCATTATCATATTAGACATTTGAACAGTATTGGATATATGGGCTAACTATTAATGTTCGTTTTTAATATTCTTCTTAGATGTATCTCAGATAGCCAAGAGAGACTTCATTATTGACATTGAATGCTTCTCCACGGTACAGTCATTTTGTTATTTTGATTTTTCTGAACACTCTTACTTTTCTGTAATCTCTGAAGCTGTCTCCTAATCCCGAGGATCTTGCATTGTTTGGGCTTCATATTGTCTTTGTGAAATGCTTTAGTTTATTTGTATTGTTTTTGTTGGAATCATACGTATCCATTACTGGGCTGTCTTGTATTTTGTCAATTAGTATTTTCTTGACAAATTGTGTTAGAGCTGAAGCAGTCAAGATCCTTAAGTTTCAAACCATTCAGGCCTTTATCTAAGCATCACACTGTTGTCAAAGAGATTGAGCAGCTTATATCTGTGAGGCAGTATGAAGCTGCCTTACACTCGGCACAAGATCTTGTTACACTCTCTCTTGCAGGTCTTCATTATTTTCAGACGTATGATTGGTTTGCTTTGATGACAACGATTACAATGGGTTACTTGGGCTGGATGGTTTATATTGTTCTTCATGTTTTGAAATGTTACACTTCTTTCCTTGCAACTCCATACCAGACAAGGTGGAAGGCTGGGGCTAATGCTGTCCGAAATAGACGAGTAAGATGTTTCTTCAGCAAGTTAGTAGTTTTTGCAAAAGTGAACAAACAAGAAGATACAGAGATTGAGAACTGGTTCTTTTC